>JAJONR010002676.1:0-67930 GCA_029582245.1 Solanum etuberosum
CTAACATGTCCTTACCAACTTCTTCATTTCCTCTACATTGTCCTTCAACTCAACTTCAAATGTGGAATTATCAATCCTCCAAAACACTTCTCTTCTTTCTAATCCTTTCCAATTTTTGCACCAACATTTTTTGCACATTTTCTTTGTTCAACTAGTGACAATACCTCTTGGACAGAAATTTCCAGTCCCTGAAAAGTAACATAGCATTCAAATAATAATTAAAATGTAAAAATAAAGAAAAATACAAAAAAATACAAAAAAACAATAATTAAGGTCATACCTTTTGCATATCAGTAATGATGGTAAGTTGATGATATTCACCAAGATCAAGATCATTCCTCACTAGTTTAAGAAACCATGTCCAAGTAAACTAGTTATCAAAATCAACAACTTCCCAAGCAATAGGCAACATTTGGTTGTTTCCATCTCTGCAAACTATCACTAACAACTGACCTTTGCACACACCTTTGAGGAAACAACCATCAAAACCAATCAACCTCCTATCATCTCCAAAGAATGCTTTCTTTAAACTATAAAAACAAACATAAAACCCTTGAAAGATTTTTTGTGCAGTGTCATCTTCTTCTCTAACCTTCACAACACAAGTGCTACCTGGATTACTCTAGAATCTCATCTTCATAATCAAAAATCTTACCATACTCAATATTATCACCCATGATCTCTTGTAACACTCTGGCGCTAGCCCTTCTCACTGTTGTCCTACAAACATGGATATCCAACTCCTTTCTAATAATTTTCTGCAACATCACAATGTTGATTTTTGGCTGTTGAGTATTCTTTCTTTGTATTTGGTAGCCAGAAACTTTGAGTTGCAAAGATAATTAAAAGTTGATGTCAAACATATATGAACAGGGTTGTATCTTTTAACTATGAAATATCCACTATTTTATCCTTACTTGCACACAACAACCAAGGACAAGTCTCCCTGTGAGATCTCACTCTTAACTCTGCCGAAATCATTCACATATTTTTCTATTTGGATCTTTTCTTGGACTGCAAATCATGTCACTACCAATCTAAATTTCTCAACACTTTTAAAAATGAGTCCTAATTCCTAAACAGTCCTTTCAGAAGTTTTATCAAACAAAACTCTATTTGGAGTTTTCTTCCTTCTCAGCGGTTTAGGCACTACTTGGTCAACATCTTCACCATCTCCCCAACCTATTTCATCATCCATTTCGAAGCTAGGAACTTAATCACTTAGATAGTAAGATTCATCACCTCCTAGCTTAAAAACTATGTTTCCTTAATACCAATATTTGTCTCATCATACCCTATATCATGACCCTTTTCACCAACATAAATCTTTTTTGAAGTAGTATATTTACTTCTCCTTTGTAACCTTTTGAAATGCCTCTTGATTGCCCTTATATCAATGTACTCTTGATGAACATCACTATCTTCATTAGTATCTGTCATGACCCTAGAAGCGATATGGTGATTAGAACTCCGAACGGTCCTAAACAAGCCACTTGACATAAGCATAACGTAAAAAAACACAACAAGAGAGAGAATAGGAAACATAAGTCTCATATCATAAAATAAATCTAAACATCAGTGTAGAATACTAAACTTTGTCTGACATAGAATTTCTAAACATCATAAGAGTGGTTTGGACGTCACCCATACACCACGTACAAGTCAAAAACTAAAGACAATCAAATAAAGGGAATATAAATGGTATTGTCCTTGAACCATGAGGACTCATCAATCCAATGTTCTAGTAGAACAATCCAAGCTAGCCACGAGCGGGAGAAGGAACGTCGGACCCTATATTATGAGACAACATAGGCACAAATATGCATTAGTACAGTGGAGATACTAACTATGGGGAAATGCATAAAAACATAAAGCATAATAGCATGATGAACTTAAACATGACATGCAAGACCTAGAAAAACATGATAAAAGTCATTACAAAGAAGTCATGAATCGTATACGAGGTCAAAGCATACTTAAAACCATTTGAGAAACTTTCATAAAAGCTTTGAAGAAAACATAGTTCATTTGTGGGATAATTAATGTTAACTCATAATAAAACCATGTGAGCTATAAAATGGAATCTGACATGATCTTCGCATTGAAAAATGAAATCTACTTGCCAAGGTCACTTAAGACAACCCTATGGGGGCATGTAGTTTGGGACAAGGGAATTGCTACTAGAGACCAAACATCTACTAGTAGTAGGGCCTCCATTCCAAAGTCCTCTCGGTACTAAGTAAATCCCAATTAAAAAGACATAATCATAATGATATCAAAATACTTGGGAAGGCAACAATTAAGATTACCAATTGAATCATAAGTTCATATTAGAGTAGCTCCTATCAAATCATGATTTCATAAACTTCTTCATAATAAACACTTACCTTTCTAAGCATCTAAATCATGATTTCTTTCAATTGTGAGAAAACATTTCACAGATGATTGACACTTTATCTTAAATCTTCATTTAATCATAAATCATTCTTTTCATAAAATATGCATAAATCCTTAATCAAATTCATTGTCATAGTTCATAAATTCATAAGCATTGTTCATAATTCAAGTTCATAAAATAGGTATAGGCATGGTCCATATGAAATCACTTGAAATTCATGTAAAATTTAATCAAATCATGCATAATAAGATTGAATATATGCAATTAAATCACAATAAATGGAACCCGTGGAGATTTGTATGAAGCCCAAATGGAATTGGGTAAAATCAACTTAGGAGATTGAGATTGTTTTGGGACTTAATGGATGAAAGGGATCCATTGGTGAATTTCCACATACCTTGATAATCAAATCCCAAAAGAGATGGAGAATGAGACCTTGAAACCCTAGTCTTTCACCTTGAAGATCTTGAGAGAATTTGGAGAAGAAGACTTGAGAAAATTTTAGGATTTTAGTGAATGGGAGGAAATGGGTTAAGTTTAGAAGAGTAAAAATGATTATAGGGGTAGTTATATAGCTAAAACAACGTAGTTTAAGGGTTCATTCGATAGGAAAAGACTACAACACCCTAAATTAAAATATGTCAGATAGGTCTATCGTTTGGACCTACGGTGCATAGTACTTTCTACGGGTCATCCTAGTCAACCGTAGAACCAGTTACTGGGGCTCAACATCTCTAATCCATTGCAGGAGACCTTACCATGGTATGTCAAACATTCCACGGCTCGTAGACCACTATTCATAGAACACCGATTCAAGCCCAAAATTTCACTAAGTCTAGATCACTTCTACAGATCCCACCTACGACCTGTAGACCATATCACGACTCGTTAGCTCCTTTTGTAGACCTGATATCTCAAATCAATTCTTTGAATCCCCCTACAGGAACTTCCTACGTCCCTTAGACCACCCTACAATTCGTCATGTTCTTTCGTAGCTCAACTTACTGGACTTGACATTTTCTATTTTCTCAAGATCATCTATATGACACCCTTCTAGGGTTCATAGACCTCCTTACGGGCTGTAGACTAATTCGTAGACACTGGCAGCAGGTTAGTTTCCTACAACTTTTCAACCCATATTTAACTTCCAACTTTTGAGGTGTTACAATATCTCCTCTTTCGGAACATTCGTCCTCAAATGGGACTCATGCTAGCATGAATAGAGTATGGAGAAAAACTAACAACCCAACATGAATGAACTTCACATCAATATACACATAAACAAGGAGAAATCACTCCAAGCTAAATCATAATATCAAAATTAAGTTTTCATGAACATGCATCCTTTTGGAAACATGAGACTGACTAAAATGCATGAATCCGAAAGAATGAACCATGAGGAATTTAATACCTCAATCTAGAATAGGAGCAGAGGAAAGAGATGAGGATACTTGGACATCATATCGGCTTCGGCCTCCCAAGTATCACCCTCAATTAATTGTTTCCTCGAAAGAACTTTCACGGAAGCAACTTCTTTTTTTCTCAACCTCCAAACATGACGGTCTAAAATCTCAACTGGAACCTCTTCATATGAAAGAATTTCCTTAACTCCCAAACTCTCTAATGGCAATATAGACGTCGAATCTCCAAAACACTTTCTCAACAAAGAAAGATAGAATACCGGATGTACCGATGCCAAGTTGGTAGGTAACTTTAATTCATAAGCAACATTTCCAATAGGCCTAAAAATTTGATATGACCCCACATATCGAGGACTAAGCTTTCCTTTCTTTTTGAATCTCATCATACCCTTCATAGGTGAGATTTTCAAGTTAACCCAATCATCAACATCAAATTCAAGCTCTCTTCTTCTAACATCGATATAAGAATTTTGTCGACTTTGAGTCGTTTTCAACCTCTTGAGAATAAGGCAAACTTTTTTATACCCTCATGCAACAACTCAGGCCCTATCAAAGCGACCTCACCAACTTTAAACCAACCAATAGGAAACGTACACCTCCTACCATAGAGAGCCTCAAATGGATCCATTTGGAAACTTGAGTTATAACTATTATTATAAGCAAACTCGATCAAAGGAAAATTATCATCCCAATTACTCTTAAAATCAATCACACAAGCTCTCAACATATCTTATAAAAGTTTTGATGGTACGCTCGACTTGCCAATCGGTCTAATAATGAAAAGTCATGCTAAGCTTCATCTGAGTACCAAGAACCTTTTGGAACGAGTTCCAAAATTGAGTACCACGATTGGAGATAATGGAAAAGGGAACTCCATGCAACCTTACCAATTCCCCAATATAAAGCTTGGCATAATCTTCAGCTGAAAATAAAGTCTTTATGGAACGGAAATGAGCTGACTTCGTCATTCGGTCCATGATGACCCAAATAGAATCAAATTAACGATGATTACGAGGTAAATCCATAATGACGTCCATATTCAATTTTTTCCATTTCCATGTAGGAATACTAATATCTTAAGCCAAACCACTAGGTTTCTGATGCTCAACTTTCACTCGTTGACAATTATGAAACTTAGCCATAAATTTGGTGATATCCTTCTTCATCCCATTCCACCAATAAACCTCCCGCAAATCGCGGTACATCTTGGTGGCTCCTAGGTGATTAGAATACCGAGAACGGTGAGCTTTCATAAAAATATGATTCCTCAACTCATCTACATTCGGAATGCATGATCAACCTTAGTATCGAAAGACACCATATCCCCCTTGGAAAAAACCCTAAGTGGTTTTTTTGAAAATCGACTTCTTCAAATCAACTATAATCATATCAACATCTTGCTTAGCCTTCACTTTTGCAATAAGAGATGATTTTGAACTATTCTGACCAATCACTCCACCCCTCATTGGAATCAACTAAACAAACACCCAATCGGGCCAATCCATGAACACTACGAACTAGCTCTTTCTGACCATCCTCAACATGGGCAACACTACTCATTGATAGTCGATTAAGGGCATTCACCACCACGATCGCTCTACCTGGATGATAAAGGACACTCATGTCGTAATCCTTTAATAAATCAAGACATCTCCTTTGGCGAAGGTTTAAGTCCTTTTGAGTGAACACATACTTCAAGCTCTTGTGGTCGGTAAACACATCCACGTGAACACCATATAGGTAATGCCTCCAAATCTTTAAAGCAAAAACCGCTAACTCCAAATCGTTCCTCACACCCATCCAAAAGTGGGGGACCATGGAGCCCTCCATGGGCCGTGGATCCCCACACGGGCCGTAGGGTGGCTCGTCGACCTGACACAGTAGACCCCAGCCCCAAGTGAAGAACCACGATGGCATTCATGGCTCGTGGTCCTTCACACGATCTATGGAAGTGGACCGTGGATGGGCGTACCAGAACCAGAAGGCACTGGCCAAAAACCATGACCCACTTGACGGGTCGTGGTCCCATCGACGGTCCGTCAGAGGCCTCATGGATGGCCTTCGTCAGCTTTTAAATCAAAGTCATTTTGGTCTTTTTCCCTATGCATTGGGCATTTAAACTACGTCGTTTTACTCAGTCTTAACCTTATAATCTAGTCAGAACCTACCCAAAACCTTTATTCTCCAAAAATCACCCGAATTAGAGAAGAAAAAAAAGGAAAGTCGACCAGCCCTCTCAAGAACAAGCAGGAGGTTTTCTTTAAGTTCAGCCCCGAAATCCAATGGATTTCTCCATATTTTTTTTCACCAAGTATGTGGATTTCACTAGTGGGTTCCTTTCATCCATTAGGTCCCTAGAATTTAGTCAGTTCCTTGATTCTCCTTACCTTGTTGAGACCTAGGGTTTCTAAAACCTTGGAGATTTGTTGTGATTTAGTTGTTGTAATATCCTTAATCGAAATAGCATGTTTCTTGGAAAGTTTGCTTAATTCCTTGTATAACAACTCAGAACCCTAGTTTGTATAAATTCTCTTAGTTCATGAATTATACTTGCTAGGTTAGTTAAATAAAAAAACATGCTCCAGATTTTGAATGTCACATTCTCAGTATATAAATGTTGCATTCTCAGTTAGCATGTAAGTATTTTGAGTTATTCAGTATTTAGTGCATTTTAGTTTCATATGTATTCAGTTGGGAGTAGACTTAGCACCGAGTTAGACTAGGGTTCAGCGTACCCTCATAGTCCCAGAACTACGTGCCCACATAGGATTATAAGTCCCCTCTGTTGGGCATCAGATTTAGTGATCACGCCATTCATGTCTTTATACCCCTTGAAAGGTATATTGGGTCCTCTCGATGGGGCATATACATCGGACTCCACGTTTAACTCACGTGGTTTATGTCGGTTAATAGTAGCTCCCACAGTCATACCCTTAGTGCATTTGACCAGGTTTTCAGTAAATACTTCAGCATACAGTTCAGCATGTCATTTTCATGATTAGTACTTGGTCATTGCATTCAGCTTAGCTTTTCAGTTATGCTTCATTATTTACATTCTTGCTCAGTTTATGTCATTGCTCGGTTATGCTTTGTTCAGCTTTTATATATTTGTTCAGTTTAGTATCTATATCCTGCATGCTCAGTACATTCCAAGTACTGACGCATACTCTGTGCTACATCCTTTCATGATGTAGGTTCATGTACTCAGCATCCAGATCATACTCAGATCGATTATCGATTCGCATTCAGCAGCTTCAGTGGTAAGTCCTCATATTCCGAGGACAATAGACATGCTTTCATTTTAGTCATTATTTTTAGTTTCAGTTTTTTAGAGTTAGTTTGGGACATGTCCCAGTAACTCAACTCAGTTAGAGGCTTTTCAGACATAGTAATAGATTCGGCTTGAGTTGTTAAGTGGTTGTCAGTTATCACTAAACTCTTAGTATGTTTTATATATTCAGACTATTTGGGTTTTGTCCCCACACCAGATATTTATTGATTTAGCTTCCGCATAGTTCATGCTTTACTTAGTTATTTTCATTATACTTATGATATGCCAGACACAGGGTTAGCTTGGGGTCACTCATGATCCTAGGTCCCGTGTTACGTCAAAGCGGTAGCCTCGGGGCATGACGAACTTGGTATCAGAGCATTAGGTGCAAGAGTTCTAGGATGTCTGAAAGCCGCAATAAGTAGAGTCTCTTTCATGGGTGTGAAGCGCACCACATCTATGAGGGGGAGGCTATGAAGTGTTTAAATAAAACTTCACTTTCCTTGTTATTCTTATCGTGCGTGGGTATGATCCAACTTCTCATTTCTAATCTGTCGTTATACATTTCAGATCATGCCTCCTCATAGAGCTAACGCACTGAGTGCTAATGCATGCAATGCTAACATAGTTCCTCCAGTCCTGAACCATGAGGTTACGAATGAAAAATTTTGGAATGTGATCCAACTCTTGGCTCAGAGTGTGGCCAATCAGAACAATCTACAAGCCCAGTTCCTACAAACACGAATGGTGGATCAGCTACAGCTAGGGTTTGAGACTTTGTTCGAATGAATCCGCCAGAATTTCTAGGGTCGAATGTTGGTGAGGACCCACAGAACTTCATTGATGAGGTTAAGAAAATTCTTGGAGCAATGCAAATGACTGGTACTGAGAGTGCTGAGTTAGCATCCTATCAACACAGGGACGTAGCTCATATTTGGTTCATGTAGTGGAAGGAAAATAGGGGTGAGAATGTAGCTCATGTGACATGGGATTATTATACTTGACCTTTTCTGGACAGGTTCTTTCCGAGAGAGTTGAGGGAGGCTAAGGCTCAGGAGTTTATGAACTTGAAGCAGGGATCAATGACAGTCAAAGAATACGGATTGAAATTCACTCAGCTCTCCAGGTATGCTCCACATATGGTTGTTGATTCGAGGGAACAAATGAGCAAGTTCTTGTTTGGAGTATCCGATTTAGTAAAGACCGAGTGCAAGAATTCTATTCTGCTAGGGGACATGGATATCTCCAGACTAATGACTCATTCTCAGCAGGTTGAGGGAGATAAGCTTAGAGAAATGGCTAAGGACAACAAGAAGTCTAGAACAGGGGATTATGAATACTCTTAGCAGAGATCGAGTGGTTGAAATCGCTTACAGTTTCAGTAGAGATCTACAGCCCTAGCACCTTCATCAGCTAGTGCTCTATCCCCAAGTTTCGACAGGATCAGAAAGGTTGGGCATCAGGATCTAATTCTCTGGGGAGTACTTCAGGTAACAAGACTTTCCCAAGTTGTCCAAAGTGTGGTAAGAATCATCCGGGCGAGTGTCTTGTAGGTAGGGAAGGGTGTTTTGGGTGTGGTCAGTCTGGCCATAGGTTGAAGGATTACCCTTATTCTAGGCAGGGGCAAGGAGGTAGCAACAATAGGGCTCAATTTACAACACCAGCAGGTCACCCAACTCAATACGGTGCTTCGTCTGGTACAAGTGGTGGTCAGCACCAGAACAAGTTGTATGCTCTCCAGGACCATGAAGATTCTCCTGATGTTGTCACGGGTACGTTACGAGTCTTTCATTTAGATGTTTATGCATTGTTAGATCCAGGGGCTACACTGTCTTTTGTAACTCCCTATATAGCAGTAAACTTCAGTGTTAGTCCAGAAATTCTCTCAGAACCCTTCTCAGTCTCTACTCTAGTTGGTGACCCAGTTATAGCTAGACAAGTATAGAGAAATTGCCCAGTCATAGTCTCTTAGAAATTCATCTCAACAGATCTTGTAGAGTTGGAAATGGTAGATTTTGATATCATTCTAGGCATGGATTGGTTACATTCTTGTTATGCCTCATTCGATTGTAGAACTAGGGTTGTTCGGTTTCAGTTTCCAAACAAACCAGTCTTAGAGTGGAAGGGTTGTAGCACAGTGCCTATAGGTCAATTCATCTCTTATCTTAAGGCCAGAAAAATGATTTCCAAAGGCTATATCTGTCATCTTGTTCGGGTTAAGGATTCAAACTCTGAAACCCCAACTCTTGAGTCAGTCTCAGTAGTAAATGAGTTTCTCGAAGTGTTTCCAGAAGATCTTCCTGGAGTTCCTCCCAAAAGGAAATCAACTTCGGAATAGATCTCCTTTCAAATACCCAGCCTCTTTCAATTCCTCCTTACAGAATGGCTCCAGCCGAGCTTAAGGACTTGAAAGAGTAGTTGAAATACCTTCTAGACAATGGCTTCATCAGACCTAGTATTTCTCCATGGGGTGCTCCAGTGTTGTTCGTGAAAAAGAAACACGATTCCCTAAGAATGTGCATTGACTATCAGCAGTTGAATGAAGTCACAATCAAGAATAAATATCCCATCCCCAGGATTGATGACTTGTTCGACAACTTCAGGGTGCTAGTTGCTTTTCCAAGATAGACATCAGATTTGGCTATCATTAGCTCAGAGTCAGAGATAGTGACATCCCGAAGACAGCCTTCGGGACTAGGTATGGTCACTATGAATTTGTAGTTATGTCTTTTAGACTAACAAATGCTCATGCAGCTTTCATGGATTTAATGAACAGGGTGTTCAAACAGTATTTAGACTTGTTCTTCATCATCTTTATTGATGATGTCCTCATTTATTCTCGGAGCGAGGAAGAGCATGTGACTCATCTGAGAGTTGTTCTGCAAACTCTCAAAGATCGCCAGCTATTCACTAAGTTCAGCAAATGTGAATTCTAGTTATAGTCCATTGATTTCCTTGGTCATCTGGTATCCAGTGAAGGGATCCGAGTGGATTCTCAAAAAATTAAGGCAGTACAGCATCGGCCCAGACCCATCTCTCCAATAGATATCAGAAGTTTCTTAGGTTTGGCCGGTTATTACAGAAGATTTGTGGAAGGATTTTCATCCATAGCTTCCCCATTGACCAATTGACTCAGAAAAAGGTCAAGTTTCAGTGGTCAGATGAGTGTGAGAAAAGCTTCTCAGAACTGAAGACTAGGTTGACTACAACTCCTGTCTTGACTCTACCAGATGGTTCAGACAGTTATGTGATTTATTGTTATGCCTCCAGGGTCAGCCTAGGTTTTGTGTTGATGCAGCTAGGTAAGGTGATAGCTTATGCTTCTAGACAGCTTAATGTCCACGAGAAGAACTACCCGACTCATGACCTCGAGCTTGCAGCCATAGTATTTGCCCTAAAGATTTGGAGTCATTACTTGTATGATGTCCATGTTGATGTGTTCAAAGATCATAAGAGCCTCCAGTATGTGTTCACCCAGAAAGAGTTGAATCTTCGTCAGAGGAGATGGCTTGAATTCCTGAAAGACTATGACATGAATGTGCTTTACCATCCGGGTAAGGGCAATGTAGTGGTTGATGCTCTCAGCAGAATGTCTATGGGTAGTGTAGCACATGTTGAGGAAGAAAAGAAAGAGTTAGCAAAAGATGTTCACCGGCTTGCTCACTTAGGAGTTTGCCTTACAGACACGTCAGATGGCGGTGTTATAGTACAGAATGGATCAGAATCCTCATTGGTAGCGGAGGTTAAGGAAAGCAGGATAGAGGTCCTATATTTACTTCAGTTGAAAGGTGCAGTTCATCAGCAGAAAGTTGAGGTTTTCTTCCAAGGGGGAGATGGTGTGCTTCGTTACCAGGGTCGCTTATGTGTTCCTAAGGTGGGTGAGTTGAGGTAGCAGATCCTTACAAAAGCTCATAACTCCAGGTATTCCATTCATCCAGGTGCCACTAAAATGTACCGTGATCTATGGGAAGTCTTTTGGTGGAACGGCATGAAGAGGGACGTAGTAGACTTTGTGGCTAAGTGTCCTAACTATCAACAAGTTAAGGTAGAACATCAGAAACCAGGAGGTATGACTCAAGAGATTAATATTCCTACATGGAAGTGATAAAGATGGACTTCATTACAGGTTTACCTCGTACTCGCAGACAGCATACTCCATTTGGGTGATAGTGGACAGAGTTACTAAGTCCCCTCACTTCTTGGTTGCCAAGACTACAAATTCAGTGGAGGACTACGCCAAACTCTACATCAATGAGATAGTCAGGTTGCATGGGGTGCCCTTTTCTATCATCTCAGATAGAGGTCCTAAGTTTACCTCTCATTTCTGGAAATCATTTCAGAAAAGTCTTGGTACTCAGGTAAATCTCAGTACAGCATTTCATCCACAGATGGATGGTCAGGCAGAGCGTACCATTCAGACCTTAGAGGACACGTTGAGAAGTTGCGTGATTGATTTCAAGGGTAGTTGGGATGATCACCTACCTCTCATAAAGTTCGCCTATAATAATAGCTTCCATTCCAGTATTTCGTAGATGCAGATCTCCGGTTAGTTGGTTCGAAGTAGGTGAAGCAGCTTTGATTGGGACAGATTCGGTTCATGCGGCTATCGAAAAAGTTTAGCTCATTAGAGATAGACTAAAGACAGCTCAGAGTCATCATAAGTCCTATGTAGATATGAGGAGAAGGGACTTAGAGTTTGAAATCAATGATTGGGTTTTCCTGAAGGTGTCATTTATGAAGGGGGTGATGAGATTTGGCAAGGAAGGGAAGCTCAGTCTTAGATCTATAGGTCCTTACAGAATCCTGAAAAGGGTTGGTAATGTGGCTTATGAGTTAGAGTTGCAGGCAGAACTAGCAGCGCTTCATCCAGTCTTTCACATTTCCTTGTTGTAGAAGTGTATGGGTGATCCGACATCGATAGTACCATTAGAGAGTGTGGCTGTGAAAGAAAGTCTCACTTCTGAAGAAGTGCTAGTTGAAATTGTTGACTGTCAGGTTCGTAGGTTGAGAAATAAGGAAGTCGCTTCAGTAAAGGTTTTGTGGAGGAGTCAGTCCGTAGTGGGAGCTACTTGAGAAGCAGAAGCAGCCATGATGGCCAAGTATCCTCACCTTTTCCCTTCCGATTCAGTGTCAGCTTGAGGTAATAATTCCTCTCCAATCTCTCTGTTTACTCTTGCATAAATTCAGTCTCAGTATCTTGTTCCTTCAGTTATCATTGCATTTTAGCATATATGCATGAACAGAGAATTCAGTTCAACTAGATATCAGTGCTCATTTAGACTTCATTCGAGGATGAAAGTTCCCAAGGGGGAGATATTGTAACACCTCATAACTTAGCTAAGCCTGAAAAGGAGAAATTGATGAACCACGAAGGGGGTTCACGGGTCGTGAAAGGAACCACAACCCATCACCCTCATCATGGTTCACACCCATCCAAAAGTGGTGGACCACGGAGCCCTCCACGGGACGTGGACCGTGGTCCTTCACACGGTCCGTGGACCCTGGTCCTTCACATGGTCCGTGGAAGTGGACCGTGGTTGGGTGTACCACAACTAGTAAGCACTGGTCAAGAACCATGACCAACTTGACGGACCATGGTCCCATCGAAGGTCCGTCAGTGGCCTCGTGGATGGCCTTTGTCAGCTTTTAAGTCAGGGTCATTTTGGTCTTTTTCCCTATGCATTGGACATTTAAACTATGTCATTTAATACCTAAACTACATCATTTTACTCAGTCTTAACCATATAATCTAGTCAAAACCTACCCAAAACCTTTATTCTCCAAAAATCACCCGAATTAGAACAAAAAGAAGAGGAAAGTCGACCAGCCCTCTCAAGAACAAGCAAGAGGTTTTCTTCAAGTTGAGCCCCGAAATCCCAAGGATTTCTCCATAGTTTTCGTCACCAGGTATGTGGAATTTCACTAGTGGGTTCCTTTCATCCACTATGTCCCTACAATTGAGTCAGTTCCTTGATTCCCCATACCTTGTTTAGACCTAGGGTTTCTAAAACCTTGGAGATTTTTTGTGATTTAGCTGTTGTAGTATCCTTAATTGAAATAGCATGTTTCTCGGAAAGTTTGCTTAATTCCTTGTATAACAACCCAGAACCCTAGTTTGTGTAAATTCGCTTAGTTCATTATTATACTTTCTAGGTCAGTTAAACAAAAAATCATGCTCCAGATTTCGAATGTCACATTTTCAATATATAAATGTTGCATTCTCAATTAGTATGTTACTATTTTGAGCTATTCAATATTTAGTGCATTTTAGCTTCATATGTATTTAGTTGGGAGTAGACTTAGCACCGAGTTGGATTAGGGTTCAGCGTACCCTCATAATCCTAGAACTACATGCCCGCGTAGGATTATAAGTCCCCTCTGTTGGGCATCAGATTTAGTGATCACGCCAGTCATACCTTTATACCCCTGGAAAGGTATATTGGGTCCTCTTGATGGGGCGTATACATCGGACTCCACGTTTAGCTCACGTGGTTTATGTCGGTTAATAGTAGCTCCCACAGTCAAACTCTTAGTGCATTTGACAAGGTTTTTAGTATATACTTCAGCATTCAGTTAAGCATGTCATTTTCATGATTAGTACTTGGTCATTACATTCAGCTTAGCTTTTCAGTTATATTTCAATATTTACATTCTTGCTCAATTTATGTCATTGCTCGGTTATGCTTTGTTCAGTTTTTATATATTTGTTCAGCTTAGTATCTATATCATGCATGTTCAGTACATTCCAAGTACTGACGCATACTCTGCGCTACATCCTTTCATGATGTAGGTTCAAGTACTCAGCATTGAGATCACGCTTAGATCGATTATCGGTCCGCATTCAGCAGCTTCACTGGTGAGTCCTCATATTCCGAGGACATTAGACATGCTTTCATTTTAGTCATTATTTTTAGTTTCAGTTTTGTTAGAGTTAGCTGGGGGCATGTCCCAGTAACTCAACTTAGTTAGAGGCTTTTCAGATATAGTAATAGATTCATCTTGAATTGTTAAGTGGTTTTCAGTTATCACTAAACTCTTAGTATGTTTTATATATTCAGACTATTTGGGTTTTGTCCCCACACCAGATATTTATTGATTTAGCTTCCGCATAGTTCATGCTTTACTTAGTTATTTTCATTATGCTTATGATAGGCCAGACACAGGGTTAGCTTGGGGTCACTCGTGATCCTATGGTTTAGAATGGTTCTAGGATGTCTCAAACCACGTCAAGTAGAGTCTTGTTCATAAGTGTGAAGTGCGTCACATTTATGAATGAGAGGCTACTAGATGTTTAGGAAACTTCACTTCTTCATTTCTCTAAGTCGTGCCATGGAGTTTAGCTCTATAAAGTCTTTCTCCTAATCCTTACCCGATGGTTTTCAAGATATGACTACTAGAAGGGCTAATTCTAGAAGGACTGAGGGAGACAATGTGGGCCAAGAAGTTCCACCCCAAGCTCCTCCTCAAGCTTCGATTGATCCTTTGGCTGAGAATGTAACAAATGCGGAGTTTAGTTCAGATCTCCAGGTGTTAGCTCAAGCCATGACGGCCCAAGCCAATAGAGAGGGTGTAGCCCCCGTGAACCCAAATGTTGCTACGGCGGCGGCAAGAGTGAGGGACTTTACAAGGATGAACCCTCCAGAATTCTATGGCTCCAAAGTCAAGGAAGATCCTGAAGAGTTTATCGATGAAGTCTATAAGATACTTGCTATTATGGGAGTGACTCCGGTAGAGAAGGCGGAATTGGCCGCTTACCAACTCAAAGGGGTTGCTCAAATTTGGTTTAATCAATGGAAGGAGGCTAGGTTGGAAGAAGCGGGTCCCATAGTGTGGGAAAGGTTCAGAAGTGCTTTTCTTGATCGAGTTTTCCCTCTCGAGTTGAGAGAGGCCAAGGTGCTCGAGTTCATTAAACTTCGGCAAGGAAATATGACCGTGAGGGAGTATGCATTGAGGTTCACTTAGTTGTCCAAATATGCCCCCTCTATTGTAGAGGATCGTAGAACTAAGATGAGCAAGTTCGTGTCGGGAGTGTCTGACATGGTAGTCAAAGAATGCCGCACCGCTATGCTTGTCCATGACATGGACATTTCTTGTCTTATGGTGCATGCCCAACAAATTTAGGAAAATCTTAAGAAAAGATCTAGGGAGGCAAAGAGGGGAAGAACGGATGATGGTAACTTTTCACATTCTAGGTCCGGTGGATGGGGTCGTTCAAGGTTTCGGCAAAAGTTCTTCGGGAAAGGTTATTCTAATGATCCTCTAAGGTCTAGAAATGAAAGGGTGTCTAACCCTAAACCTCAAGGAGATGGTAGTAGATCCTCGATGCCCACTAGTGCTAAGTGTGGAAAAAATCATGAAGGTAAGTGTCTAGCGGGTTCCAATGCTTGATTTGAGTGTGGTAAGACAGACCACAAGATAAGGAATTATCCTTCGGTTGCTAAAAATGAGGGAGATATTCGTCGTAGGGCTCAACCTTACCCTTCATCCGGTCCAAGTGGTTCGGGTGCTAGTGCTCCTAAGCAAAATAGGTTTTATACTCGTCAAACTAGAGGTGACCAAGAGGAGTCTCCCGATGTGGTTACCGGTACATTAAAAGTTTTCCAAATAGATGTATATGCTTTACTTGATCCCGGTGCTACTTTGTCTTTTGTGACACTTTATGTGGCCATGAGGTTTGATATGCTCCCCGATGTGTTATTAGAACCTTTTTCTGTCTCTACTCTTGTTGGTGATTCTATTGTGTCTAAAAGGGTCTATAGAAGATGTCCCGTTTCCTTGTCCCATAGAGTTACTCTTGTTGACTTGGTAGAGCTTGATATGTTAGACTTTGATATCATCATTGGTATGGATTGGTTGCATTCATGTTATGCCTCTATTGATTGTAGAACTCGGGTAGTCAAATTTTAGTTTTCAAATGAGCCTATCCTAGAGTGGAAGGGGGGAAATTCTATGCCTAAGGGTCAGTTTGTCTCTTGTCTAAAAGCTAGAAAATGATTTCTAAGGGTTGCATTTACCATCTAGTAAGGGTGGGGGATGTAGATTCTGAAACCCCTTCTCTTGAGTCGGTCCCCGTTGTAAATGAGTTTTCGAAAGTGTTCCCAAATGGCTTACTCGGTATTTCTCCCGAATGAGAAATAGACTTCAGTATTGACCTTCTCCTAGATACACAACCTATCTCTATTCCTCCTTACTGTATGGCTCCGAAAGAACTTAAGGAGTTGAAATAACAGTTGAAGGATTTGTTAGACAAGGGTTTCATCAAGTTGAGTATCTCTCCATGGGGTGCTCTGATTTTGTTCGTTAGAAAGAAGGATTGTTCTCTTCGTATGTACATTGACTATCGTCAGTTGAACAAGGTGACTATTAAGACCAAGTATCCTCTCCCAAGGATAGATGACTTATTTGATCAACTTTAAGGGGCAAGTTATTTCTCTAAGATTGTTCTTCGATCGGGTTATCACCAATTGAAGGTGAGAGAAAATGATATTCTGAAGACGGCCTTTAGAACCCGATATGGTCATTATGAGTTCTTGGTGATGTCCTTTGGTTTGACTAATGCTCAGGTGGCGTTTATAGACTTGATGAATAGAGTGTTTAGGCAATATATAGACATGTTTGTGATTGTGTTTATCGATGATATTTTGATCTATTCAAGAAGTGAAAGTGAGCATATTGATCATTTAAGGATCGTATTGCAAATCCTCAAGGACCAACAACATTTTGCGAAGTTTAGCAACTATGAATTTTAGTTAAGGTGCGTAGCTTTCCTTGGTCATATTGTGTCAAGCAAGGGTATTGAGGTAGATCCTAAGAAGACGGATGCGGTCAAGAGTTGGCCTAGACCTCTAACTCCTTTGGATATTAGAAACTTTTTGGGTTTGGCCGGTTATTATAGAAGGTTTGTTGAGGGGTTTTCCTCCATTGCCTCTCCTTTGACGGCTCTAACGAAAAAGAAGGCTAAGTTCATATGGTCGGAAGCGTGTGAGAAAAGTTTCCAAGATTTGAAAGATAGACTTACTTCTGCTTCGGTGTTGACCTTATCGGAAGGGACGAATGGTTTTGTGGTGTATTGTGATGCCTTGAGAATTGGGCTAGGGTGTGTTGTAATGCAAAATGGGCAAGTTATTGCCTATGCCTCAAGGAAACTTAAAGTCCACGAGAAGAATTATCCTACTCACGACCTTGAGTTAGTGGCGGTCGTATTTTCTTTAAAGATTTGGAGACACTATTTGTACGGAGTTCATGTTGATGTGTTTACCGACCACAAAAGTTTGCAATATGTGTTTAATCAAAAGGATTTGAATCTTCGCCAAAGAAGGTGGCTTGAGTTATTGAAAGATTATGACATGAGTGTTCAATATCACCCCGGCAAAGCTAATGTGGTGGCGGATGCTCTTAGTCGGTTATCTATGGGTAGTGTGGCTCATATTGATGAAGAAAAGAAAGAGTTGGTTCGAGATGTGCATAGATTGGCTCGATTAGGTGTTCGACTAGTGGACTCCACCAAGGGTGGTGTTATGGTTCACAATGGTTCCGAATCATCTTTTGTTGCCGAGGTGAAAGCTAAATAAGGTCTTGATCCAAATTTGGTAGAATTGAAAGAGGCGGTACTTAAGAAATATGTTGAGGCTTTCTCCCAAGGGGGAGATAGGGTACTTAGATACCAAGGTCGTTTGTGCGTTACAAATATAGATGATTTGAGGGAACAGATCTTGACTGAAGCTCATCATTCGTGGTATTCCATTCACCCGGGAGCCACCAAGATGTACTTTGATTTACGGGAAGTCTATTGGTGGAACAGGATGAAGAGAGATATTGCGGGGTTTGTGGCTAAATGTCCAAATTGCCAACAAGTTAAGGTTGAGCACCAGAAACCGGGAGCTTTGTCCCAAGATATTAGCATTCCTACTTGCAAGTGGGAGCACTTGAATATGGACTTTATTGTTGGTTTTCCTTGAACCCGGTGACAACATGATTCGATTTGGGTCATAATAGACAGAATGACAAAATCGGCTCATTTCCTTCCCGTCAAGGTTTTCTATTCGGCGGAGGACTATGCCAAGTTATATTTGAGAGAAATGGTAAGATTGCATGGTGTGCCCTTGTTCATTATCTCTGATAGAGGTACTTAGTTTACTTCTCAGTTTTGGAAGTCGTTTCAAAAGGGGCTTGGTACTAGGGTTAAGCTTAGCACAACTTTTCACCCCCAAACCGATGGGAAAGCGGAGCGTACTATTCAGAATTTGGAGGATATGTTAAGGGCTTGTGTGATTGATTTCAAGGGTAATTGGGATGACCATTTGCCATTGATAGAGTTTGCCTATAATAACAGTTATCACTCAAGTATTGGTATGGCTCCATTTGAGGCCTTGTATGGTAGGAGGTGTAGATCTCCCATAGGTTTTTTTGAGGTGGGTAAAGTTGCTCTAATAGGTCCCGAACTAGTTCATGAGGCTATTGAGAAAGTTCGACTCATTAGAGAGAGGTTGAGAACCGCCCAAAGTCAACAAAAGTCTTATGCCGATGTTAGAAGGAGGGACCTCAAATTTGATGTGCATGATTGGGTTTACTTGAAAATCTCACCCATGAAGGGTGTAATGAGGTTTGGTAAGAAAGGGAAGCTTAGTCCCTATTTTGTAGGCCCATATGAAATTTTGAGGCGTGTTGGTAAGGTTGCTTATGAGTTAGACTTGCCAAATTAATTGGCAACCGTGTATCCCATTTTCCATGTCTCTATGCTTAAGAATTGTGTTGGAGTTTCGACATCCATAGTTTCCCTAAAAGGGTTGGGAGTTGATGAGAGCCTCTCATATGAGGAAGTCCCGGTTAAGATTTTGGACCGGTAAGTTAAGAAATTGAGAAACAAGGAAATAGCTTCCGTGAAGGTTTTGTGGAGGAATCAACTAGTTGAGGGTGCTACTTGGGAGGCCGAGGCCGATATGAAGTCCCGATATATCATATTTTTCCTTCTACTCCTACTCTAGCTTAAGGTAACGAATTTCCTCTTGGTTTGTTCTATTATTTGAGGTCATGTGTGGTTTATGTGTTCCCATGATTTCTTTATTTGCATGTTCATGAAAAAACTTAAGTTTTGAAAGAAAATGACTTATGAGAATTATTTGCCTCATGTTGTTGTGCATTGAGTTTGAGTTGCCTATAGACTTCATGAGATGAATTGTTGAACATGCCTTGACTTGGAGTGGAGATATCCTCCTTGAGTATGTGCTTTGTGTATAGATTGCATAAAGGCTCCATGAGATTGTGTTGAGCATGCTTTTAGTTTGGAGATGGTAGTTCTTCCTTGAACATGAGAAATTTTGACATTCCATGCATTTTGGGTTGCTAGATGTAGTTCCTACTTCCTTATGATGCATTGGTCATGTTTAGCTTGGAGATGATGTTTCCTCCGTAGTTGTGTGCATAGGGATGAGTTGCATGCATGATGGGCTGCTAGTATTGAGTTTTTTCATATGAAAGATGTCTAGAATTCCATTCGAGGATGAATGTTCCCACGGGGGAGATAATGTAACACCCCGGATTTGAGATAGGGCTAAGTAGGCATGTTACAGAAGTTGCAGGTGCCATCCACACAGGCCAACCACGGCCCATGGGTTGAACCACGGACCGTAGGTAGGTCTGTAAATAAGCCACCCATAGTAGGCTGTCCAGGCAGGAACGACGACTGGACCGTAGGTGGGTCCACGGTCCGTGGTCCAGGGATCCGTAGGTCGGCCAAAATCTCTGAATCTACTGACGACGTGTAGGATGGACCATAGGTCCATCCACGGCCCGTCAGTCGTGGTCTCGTGGGTCAGGCCTGGCGGTTATTTTTAAGGGCACATGGGTCTTTTCCGATTTTAATTAAATCAATGTGGTGTCATTTTACCCAAGTCTAGAACACCTATATATGTAATTTTAACCCCCAAAATCCCCCATTCAAGTCATTCTCTCCAATCCCAAAAAGAAAACCCCAAACTCCTCTCAAATATTCTCTCTCTAGAAGTTGGAAGAAGAAGGAAGAAATTGAAGCAAGGGTCAAGTCAAGTCTCCCAATCTTCAAGCTTTTGTGGGCTTTGTGACTAAGGTATGATGGCTTTTCATCCATGGGATCCTTCCTCCCATGGAATCCCTTAGAATTCCCACAATTTGAAGAAGAATTCCCCAAGTCTAGTTAGGGTTTCTTCCAATGTTGTGGGTTATGATGAATGTTGATCCCATTGTGTAGATTATGACTGTTTATGATTGAATTGATAGAATTTCATGTATTTAGGATGAAACTACATGTACCCATGCCTATTCCATAATATTAGCCTAGAATTGATATGATTGGGTTGATGCCATGAAGGGAAACTTTATGGGTTTAGGCTTATCCTTATAGGATTGATGAATTATGATTAGAATTGCTTTAAAATAAAGCATAGATGATGATCATGAGATGTAGTGATTTGAGAGTAAAGCTTATGATATGAATTGTTGGTAATTAATGTTAGTGTTGTGGAAGGGATATTTCCCACATGGATTTCTTAATTATGATTGTATGAATGTGAAAGGCTTTCTCACATGAATGATTCTAGGTTGAAAGGATTGCTCACCTAAAATGAATCTAGACTAAAAGACTATGTAATTGATTAGGCTAGAGGCGACTACCCTTGACCTCCATATGAGAATGCTATGAGGTGATTTCCCATACTCCTTAAAGTTGAACAAGAGGTGATTCTCCACGTTCCTATTATGATGAATGGACATGGAGGCGAGTACCCATGCTCCTTATGAATTGATGTGAAGGCGATTACCCGTATCATATGATGTGATTGTGGAGGCGAGTACCCATGATCTTAAGGTAAGTAAGGCAAGAGACGAACACCCATTAGCCTTTGTAGACTAGGCAAAGAGGTGAATCCCCTTGTCTTCAAAAGTAAGTATGAATAATGTGAACTATGATATGATAAATGAATAGCTTGGATTGTGGCTTGAGGTGCCTTTCACGAGGTAAGCTTGACCAGAGGCGGATGACCCAAGTCTTGACTAAGGATAAGTAAGGTTGCTTGAGAAGTGTTCCTTTCTTATTATGGTGATGATTTATGTGCATTGATTATGCTTATGGTTTGTATTGACTAACCATTATGTTTATGATGTTTATGTTAGCTATCATATTTAGTACATTTTTGTACTAACGCATACTTTGCCTATATTCTAACCAAATGTAGGGTCCGGCGATATTGATTCTTACACTCGTGGGTAGGTTCCTAGTTGATCAAGGAGTGAAGATTTGGTGAGTCCTCATTGTGTTCGAGGATGTGATCACCACTTTCTTTTATGTCTTTCATTTTATGTCTTGGACTATTGTATGGGCTGTGACGCAAGACTTTATTCATGTTGGTTAGATGGTTTGAGACAATTGTATTAGACTTCCGCTCATTTTATAAAGACTTTGATTGTTTTGAAATGTTTTAAATTTTCACATCATTTCTATTACTTTATGTTATGATATGCTAAGTGGCTTGTATGAGGCCTCTCGGGGTCTTGTACGCCTTGTTACATCTAGGGGGTACCCCTGGGTCGTGACAATCTTGGAGAAGAAACTCGCACCATGGAGTTGATCAAATAAGTCATCAGTCCTTGGAATTGGATACTTATTCTTTATGGTAATCTTATTGAATTGACGATAGTCAATGCACATACGAAGTGAACCATCCTTCTCTCGAAAAAAACAACATTGGAGCACCCCATGGTGAGACACTCAATATAACAAAAACCTTATCTAATAAGTCTTTCAATTTTTCCTTTAATTTCTTAAGTTATGTAGGGGTTATTCGGTAAGGAGGAATAAAGATAGGTTGTGTATCCTATAGAAGGTCAATACCGAAGTCTATTTCCCTTTCGAGAGGAATACCGAGAAGATCATCGGAAAACACTTTCAGAAACTCATTTGCTATCGAAACTGACTCAAGAGTAGGGGTTTCGAAATATTTATCCCTAACCCAAACAAGATGATAAATGCAACCCTTAGAAAACATTTTTCTTGCCTTTAGGCAAGATATGAACTGAACTTAAGGAACATTATTTCCCTTTTCCATTTTATGATAGGTTCGTTCAGAACTTGGAATGTGACCAATTGGGTCCTACAATCTATGGAATCATAAAAAGAATGAAGCCAATCCATCCTAAGAATAACATCAAAATCTAGCATATTAAGCTCTAGAAGATCAACATGAGTGACTCTATGAGAAACAAAAACATGGCAATTTCTATAAACTCGTTTAGCAACAGTGGAGTCACCAATAGGCATAGAGACAGAAAGGGGATTAGAAAGGATTTCAAGACCAACATCAAATCCCATGGCCATATAAGGAGTAACAAATGACAAGGTAGCACACGGATCAATCAAAGCATATACATCAAGATAAAAGACTTTCAACATTCCGGTAACAACATTCGGAGAACCCTCATGATCCTGTCGAGTCTGAAGTGCATAAAACTTATTATGACGAGGAGCACCCAAATCAGGACCACTAGGCTAGGCTTGCCTACTATCCTTTCCTATAGTGTCTTGTAACAGACAATCCCTCATCTTGTGTCCACTCTTCCCACAACCATAGCAAACATCCATAATGGCTAAGCATTTTCACGAGTGACTTTTGCTACATTTTTGGGAAGTCGGAATAGAATATCCATTTCCACTACTTCCTTGAGGCTTAGAGTTAGACACACTATCTTTGTTGAACTTAGGAGCTGGAGCATTTGAAGAACCTTGACCGGAAAAGTTTTGTTGGGATTGAGGATAACCATGTCCATTGGACCTAGAATAAGAAAAGTCACCATCATCGGTCCTTGCCCTCTTTGAATCCCTAGACTTCTATTTTAGATTTTCCACTTCAAATGGTTGGGCATATATCATCAAATGATAGATACACATCTCCTTGATCAACATGGTGGTACGACATTTTTTTACCACCATATTGACACACCTGATGATGGTGCGGTTCACACTCATGAACAAGACTCTACTCGACACGGCTTGTTAGACAACCTAGGACCTTTTCTAAAACCTGAAGCTCCGAATACAAATTTTATCACGACCCAAAGTACACCCCATATGTGAGATGGCAAATAAAATCCTGATAGGCCCTAAACCTGCCATTTGACATAAGCATGATGTAATATAAATACAACAAGAGAGAGAATAGGCAAGATAAGTCTCATATCATAAAAGAAATCTGAACATAAGTGTGGAATACTAAACTTTGTCTGAAATAAACTTTCTAAACATGATAAGAGTGGTTGGGACGTAACCCATACATCACGTACAAGTCTGAAACCAAAGACAATCAAATAAAGGCAACATTAATGGTTTTGTCCTCTAATCACGAGGACTCACTAATCCAATATGCAAGTAGAAAATTCTAAGCCAGCCACGAGCGGGAGGAGGAATGACGGACCCTATATTATGAGACAATATAGGCACAAATATACATTAGTATGGTAAATGTACTAAGTATGCAGAAATGCATACAAAACGTAAATCATAATAACATGATGAACTTAAACATGATATGCAAGACCAAATAAACGTGATAAATACATTATAAAGAAATCATAAATCATATAAGAGGTCAAAGCATACTTAAAACCATTTGAGAAGCTTTCATAAAACCTTCGAAGAAACCATAGCACATTTGTGGCATAATTACTGTTAACCGACAATAAAACCATGTGCTCTTTAACATGGAATCCGGTAGGACCCTCACACAAAAATGGGGAATCTACTTGCCAAGGTAGAACTCTGTCACATTCATTCTTTTCTAAAGTGGATCCACTAGCTCATGTCACTTAAAACGATCCTACGGGGGCACGTAGTTTGGGACAAGTGAATTGCTACTAAAGACCAAATCTCTACTAGTAGTACGGCCTCCATTCCAAAGTCCTATCAGTGCTAAGTAAATCCATACGAAAATGACATAATCATAATCACATAAAAAAACTTGGAAATGCAACAATTAAGACTGTCAATCCAATCATAAGTTCATGTTATAGTAGCTCCTTTCAAATCATGATTCATAAACTTCTTCATAATAGACGCTTACCTTTCTATGCATCTAAATCATGATTCTTTTCAATTGTGAGAAAATATTTCACAAATCATTAACGCTTTATCTTAAAAGCATCATTTAGTCATAAATCATTATTTTCATAAAACACGCATAAATTCTTAATCAAATTTATAGTCATAGTTCATAAATTCATAAGCATTATTAATAATTCAAGTTCATAAAATAGGCATAGGCATGGGTCCTATGAAATCAATTCAAATTCATGTAATTAAATAAAATCATGCATAATAAGATTGAATATACACAATTTATCAGAATAAATGGAATCCATGGAGATTTGCATGAAACCCTAATGAAATTAGGTGAAATCAACTTAGGAGATTGAGATTCTTTTGGGACCCAATGGATGAGAGGAATCCATAGGTGAATTCCTACCTACCTTGATAATCAAAGCCCAAAAGCAATGGAGAATGAGACCTTGAAGCCATTGAAACCCTAGTTCTTCACCTTGAAGCTCTTAAGAGAATTTGGAGAAGAAGACTTGAGAGAATTTGAGGGTTTTAGTGAATGGGATGAAATGGGTTCAGTTTGCCAGAGTAAAAACGATTATAGGGGTAGTTATAGGGCTAAAACGACATAGTTTATGGGTTAATTGGATAGGAAAATACCAAAAAACTCTTAATTAAAATCTTTCGGACATGTCTATAAGTTGGACCTATGGTCCGTAGGACTTTCTAGGGGCCATCCTGGTCAACCGTAAAACCTGTTATTGGGGCTCAATATCTTAGATCGATTTCACGAGACCTTCCCATGGTTCGTCTAACATTTCATAGCTTGAAGCTCCCTATCCGTAGAACCCCTATTCAAGCCCAAAATTTCACTAAGTCTAGATCACTTCTATGGATCCTACCTATGACCCGTAGACCATATCATGACTCATCAAGTCCTTTCGTAGACCTGAGATCTCAAATCAATTATTTGGATCACCCTACAGGCACTCCCTACAGCCTGTAGACCATTTTGTTGAAGATGAAGGGAGCTGATGATTGCCACATGTCAAGGGAACAACTCCAAGGAAGCTGACTGACGTGTTTAGTGTTGTAAAGTTAGAGTCACAGTAGGACTAGACTACTAAATCCTAACTTATGTACGACTAAGCTGATGTATTGTGTATGGGGCTAAAGTTAACTAGGATAATGTGTTTTAGTTATAGTAGTAATACTACTCATGTAAATAATATATTTTTATTGTAGCAGGACTCCTAGTGTAGCTAGTATATAACTCTTCTCCTATACAAGGATTATGTACCCAAAAAATATTTTTATCATCAATATAATCCTTGATTTCTCTATACTTTACGTGAGATTTTTACATGGTATCAGGGCAATAAAGCATTTCTGCTCTTTAACGTATTAGATCCAAAAATCAGAATAACCACAATATCGAATTGCAATGGCCTCTTCTACCAACCTCCTCACTTCACAATCTTATTATGTCGTGTTCCATCAAACTCAAGCCAACAAAATATATTATATGGAGGACATAAATGTCTCAGTTAATTCAAGTGATGAGATTAAACTATCTCACCACCGAGAATTAACCAACTAAAAGTATATGTTCCATTGGACAGACTACTGAGAAAATTGTAGCAGTTGAGAAGGATGCTAAAGACAGCAACAATATTGATGACTGGGAGGAGAAAAATGTGTTACTAAGGAGTTGGATATTATTCACCTTGATAGAAGAAAGCATGTACCTCATTGTAGACTGCTAAACTACCAAAGAGATGTGAGAATGTTTGGAAGAAACTTATCTTCAAGCAATGAAAGATAAGGAGTTCCAGCTCAAACAACACCTGCAAAGTGTTAGGCTAGGAGCCAAAAAGATTGATGAATATATTAAGGAATTCAAAGGCATATGTGATGTCCTTGAACCTATTCACAAACCTGTGGATAAAGATAGCAAATTAATTAATTTAGCTAGAGGTCTAGGTCTCAAGTACAAGACCTTCAGGACTGTCATGCTAGGTAAGGCACCATATCCTACTCTTAATCAATTTGTTGATGCTCTCAAGGGTTTTAATATGAGGGAGGATGAAGAAGAAGTGCCATAACAAAATCATAACATGGCATTCTCTGCCCATAGGGGCAGGGGAAGAGGAAACTACTCTCAAAGAAGAGGAAATAATAACTTCAATTCCAGAGGAAGAGGCTTCAAGCCTGCTGGACAAGGAACATGTTGTTATAACAGTAAATATGGACCAGGTTTTCAGAACAGTCCTTTAAGTGGAAGTTAGGAGAGGAACATTATTGATGTGTGTCAAATTTGTGGTAGGAATAACCATGCTGCTCTTAAGTGTTTTTTACAGGTGGGACTACTCTTACGAAGTTGCAGATGAGCTACCACAAGCATTGGCTGCTACTAATCTACAAAACACTACTGATGACACCTTGTATGTAGATATGACACATAACTCAGGTATTCTAACTAATCTTAAACACTACAATGGATCAGATAAAATCATTATTGGGAATGGATCAAAGTTAGACATAACACATGTTGGGAACATATCAGGATCATGCCTAAAGTTAAGATTAATTCTTGTAGTTCCTAAGATTAATAAAAATCTACTCTCAGTTAGCAAAATTGCAAAGAATAATTGTTGCACTCTTGAATTTGATAAAACTAACTTTGTTGTAAAGGACAAGAAGACAAGGACATTGCTGGCCAAGGGATATAAAATGAATTGCTGGCCAAGGGATATAAAATGAATGGACTTTATGCTTTGGAAGATAACAATCTATATGCTTTAACTGTTGCACATGATTGGAACACATCAAACAACATGTGGCATACTAGATAAGGACACCCTAGTATGAAGTCTTTCAAAGTTTTGAGTAGTAATAGTTGCATTAATTTTAGTAGTTGGAATAAAACACCTTTTGTTTGTTCCAGTTGCCAGTTGGGCAAAAGTTGTAAACTTCCATTTGGTTTGAGAAATAAAATTGAGAAGGAACCTTTATTGACAATTCATTGTGACTTGTGGGGATCTACACCTGTTGAATCTTCTCAACATATGAAATATTATGTCATTTTTGTAGATGATCACACAAGATATACATGTATTTATCCACTGAAAAAGAAATATGATTTTTTTGAGGTTGTTGTAAGATTCCAGAAAATGGTGGAAAAATAATTTTCTAAAGAAATTAAGATATTTCAGTGTGGTGGAGATCACGAGTTTATCAAAATAGACTTCATCAAGCATTTGGAAGATTGTGGCATTGTGAGAAATATTTCATGTCCTAACACACCTGAATAAAATAGAGTTTCAGAAAGAAAACATAGGCATATTGTGGACACTGACTTAAATTTACTACTTCATGCTAACCCACCTTTGTTTCTATGGGTTGAGTCTTTCCTCGCTGCAGTGTTCCTCATTAATAGACCGCCCTCCTCAGTCCTAAAGATGGTGACTCCATTTGTTAAGTTGTATGGAGAGCAACCTGATTACAACAGCCTAAAAGTGTTTGGTTGTAGATGTTTTCCATATATCAAGGGTAGCAACAAGTTCAGTCCAAAAACTTACCCTTGTGTGTTCATAGGGTATATCAGCTTACACAAAGGATATAGATGTTATCATCTCTCTACAAGGATGGTGTATGTATCCAAACATGTTGTGTTTGATGAAAACACATTACCCTATGTGTCTCCAATTCAATCTTAGACCAACATTGATGTCTCACCCCATCTTGCTAATTTTTTTGAATCTTTCTCTAAACTACAGGCACATGATAATCATAATTCAGGGGAATTACAGGCTGATAGTACGCAAGTTACTAGTGAAAATTCTACTACAACAACCCATATACTCCTTGATGATGAGAGTGTTATTAACCCTGTAGGTGTAGGATCAGATGATGATCATGAGGAATAAGTTGAAAGTGATGATCCAGACAGTAGTAATGAGATTAAACTTGATGAGGCTCCAGTTGCAGATTTAGGATCAGCTAGTGGGAGTGAGGAACAGGTTTGCACGTGCAGGTCCATTCAATGGTGGTTTATCAAATCCCACTTTCTTTGTGTCTAATCCACTGGGAATACATTTAGAAGTTAACTTCTCCAAGTGAAATCTGCCAGAGCATCATCGACCTGAAGATACTACACTATAATCAACTACTTCAATTTATGTACTTCCTGCACCACAATGGCATGATATGATCATGAGACATAAGGAAAAGGAACAACACCTATCACTTGTTGCTCGCAACAAAAAAAACATCTTGAGGGAATCAAATACTACTAAGGAAGCACTAAGGTCACCTCATTGGCTTGCAGCAATGCACATGGAATCAATGCTTTACATACTAACAAAACATGGCTACTGGTGCCCAAACCTCCTGGTATAAACTTGGTTGGTTCAAAATGGGTGTTCAAGACAAAATTGAAAGTTGACGGAACAGTAGATAGATACAAGGCCAGACTTGTGGCCAGGGGATTCTCGCAGCTTGAAGGAATAGATTTTGAAGAAACATTTAGCCCTGTGGTTAAAGCCACAACTATTAGGGTGGTTTTATCCATTGCAATAAGCTCATAGTGGGAAGTTAGGCAACTAGATGTCAAAAATGCATTCCTCCATGGTTTCTTACAAGAGGAGGTGTACATGAGTCAACTTCTTAGATTCATTGATCCAGGTATCCTCAGCATGTGTGTCTACTTAAAAAGGCACTGTATGGTCTTAAACAAGCACCAAGAGCCTGATTTGATAGGTTTAGCATACATTTCCTACACCTTGGTTTCATCTGTAGTAAGGCAGATCTCTCCTTATTTACTTTGCAAACTCACAAAGGCACCATATTTATCTTGTTCTATGTGGATGATATTATTGTCACGGGAAGTAATCCATCACATGTCTCATAGTTGGTTCTACAACTTGGGAAATAGTTTGCTATGAATAACTTGGCCCTTTACACTTATTTCTAGGAGTAGGGGTTAAGTATTTTGAAGGGGGAATTCACTTAAGTTAGAGTAAGTATGCTGCTGAGCTGCTAGACGCGACATAAATGACTTTGGCAAAGGTTATAGCCACTACTTTAGCTCAAAAGCATGGGTTACATGAAGCTATGAGAAGTCTTGTAGATGCCTCCTTATAGAGAATGACAGTAGGGAGTCTTCAGTACTTGACACTCACAAGAACTGATATCACTCATGCTGTGAATTTAGCAAGCCAATTTATGCAAAGTCCAAACATTTAACATCTTCAAGGAGTAAAAATGATTCTCAGATACTTCAAAGGTACTCTACACTTTAGACTCAGAATTATTTCACAATCATCATGTAGGTTGTATGGACATTCAGATGCTGATTGGGGAGGTTGTACCACCATTAGGAGATCAACTACAGGCTATAACATCTACCTAGGTGCAAATTCTATTTCTTGGACTTCCAAGAAACAAACAATAGTAGCTCAATCGAGTGCTAAACTTGAGAATAAAGCACTAGACTCCACTGCAGCAGAGATGACATGGATCGTGTATCTACTTCATGATGTTGGAGTGTTCCTTCGATCTGTTCCTACATTGTATTGTGATAACTTGAGTGTCTTGTACATGATAGTTAATCCAGTTATGCATGCTAGAACCAAACATATTGACATGGACTATCATTTTGTTAGTTAGAAGGTGGCCAGAGGAAAAATTCTTACTTACTTTGTGGGTATAAGGATCAACTAGATGACATTCATACCAAAGCATTGACAAAACAAGTCTTTGCTGGATTTTGCAGCAAGCTAGGAGTTATAGTTCCTCCACTAACTAACTTTAGGGGAAGTTTGAAGATGAAGGAAGCTGATGATTGGAACATGTCAAGGGAACATGTCCAAGGAAGCTAACTGACATGTTTACTTCTGTAGAGTTAGAGTCACACTAGGACTAAACTACTATATCCTAACTTATGTATGACTAAGATGATGTATCGTGTATGGGGCTAAAGTCGACTAGGATAAGATGTTTTCGTTATAGTAGTAATAATATTAATGTAAATAATATATTTGTATTGTAGTAGGAATCCTAGTGTAGCTAGTATAAGACTCTTCTCCTATATAAGGATCATCTACTTAGCAATTTTTAATCATTAATACAATCCTTGATTTCTCTATACTTTACGTGAGATTTCTACACACCCTACGATTCGTCCTATTCTTTTGTAGGTCAACTTATTGGGAGTTGACATTTTCCAATATCTCAAGATCATTTCTACGACACGCTTCCATAGTCCGTAGACCTCCTTACGAGCCATAGACTGATCTATATATACTAGCATCAGGTCAGTTTCCTGCAACTTTTCAACCCAAATTTAACATCCAATTTTTGAGGTGTTACAGTATCCCCTCAAATCCTAAATCATCTTCCAATTCATCATCACTTGGATTATGATCTATTATAGGATCAGATTATGATACATAGGAAGGAGGAGGTACAGTAGATGGATGAGGCACAATAGAAGGAGGATCTTCAAAATGAGTGTTAGGGTTGGAAGGAAATGTATAAGAAGGAGGTTGATTATTAAGATTACAATCCTAAGCCTCATTCAAATATTCCTCACCTACCTCACTGTCCCTCACATTGGAGACAAACTCCAATTTAAGTGGGGCCTGATAAGGTTTTCACCCCATGAGAAACATACACCTCAACTTTATCCCCATTTTTTTTATCATGTTAAAAATGTCAAATATAACCTTATCACAATTCATAAGGACCAATAACTCATCCCACTTAATAAAAAAGTCACATTCTGGTGTATATCCTAGCTCTTTTATGTAGTCCCTCAACTCAAAGTAAGACATTCTATCAACATCTACCTCTAGGAATTATGTCACCTCTCACAATTCATAAGGACCAATAACCCATCCCACTTAATGAAAAAGTCACATTCTGGTGTATATCCTAGCTCTTTTATGTAGTCCCTCAACTCAAAGTAAGATATTCTATCAACATCTACTTCTAGGAATTCAGTCACCTCCCCCCAATGTATTCAGGTGGGGGACCAAATACAATTTGGCCCCCATGATACCATCTTAAAGTTATAAGAACAAAAAACATAGGAAAATTCTTGAAAAAAGCATGTAAACAAGAGAAACATAATTCAACCACACATTCAGGAACAAACTCTAACAAATTAATATATTCTAATCGAACAAAGTCCTAACATATGTACACTACAAATTAATATTACACTACAAATGTACAAATACGAAGCCTACAAATGTATAATAATACTCTACAACAGAATCACTAAGAGTAGTACTAAGTCGATAACACGAAACCTAACAATAACAATTACTCTATAACACAACAATTAAGTATATAACCATACAAAATCCTAACACTACCAACTATAATAAGTCGATTCTCACACTTTTTACGCTAAAATAATCCCTAAACGTGTGTTTCCCCCAACAAGTCACAAATACATAAAGAAAAATATTCAATCCTTTGTTCGTTCAGGTAGTCCTCCAAAATTTATTTTTAATGTCTAGCAGATTTCAAATGGAAAAGATGAGAGAATCTGAAAAATGAAAAAGAAAGAAATCTTCAGTGTTTTTCTTAAGATTCGGGTCAGATTATCCTCACTTTATTAATATTTAAATTTAATTAAAAATGTGCGACTTCATTGATGAGAAAATGGGTCAAAATGGTCTATTTACAAAGGTATATAATACGTTTGTGGGGGTAATACGACGCCCACAAAGATAAAGTGTCTTTTTGAAAATTTGGGACAACTTCAGTGGCGATTTTATGTCTTTTCTCTAACTTTAATCCTATTTGAAAACCAAAATGATATAAAATTAATACATGAATAACCAAAGTTATTCGGGGTCGTTTGATAGCTGGTTAGAGTTATGATGATATTAATAATGTAGGTATTAGTTATGAGTAAATCTATGTATTATTTTATGCAGATATTAGTTATTCATGTATTAATTATACAGGTATTAATTACTCCTCCTTCTATCTTACATAAAATAATAAATAGATTCCCTAAGAATTTACACATGTATTAGTATGCGGGTTTCTAAATTGTCAGTCAAACACCGTATTGATTTTCTACATGAATAACTTGGATCCTATTTAGCTACCAAACGATCTCTTTAGTTTTGGACTAATCTCTTAATCAAACGGCACTTTATTGATAATTTTCTTATTTATTTATTTATTTGGCTATATTGGGGTTCTACTCAAAAAGAAGAAAAAAAGAAATGCTATTGCCAAGTACATCGTATCATTAAATCAATACCGCAAAACTAGAGAATTTATTCAAGAAGGAAAGGAAACCAACACATCCCAGAAATCGGCTTTCCTTGCCCAGGGCTGCCTTAAATGCAGTAGCAAAGGCAAGATTGTTCAATAAGAGGAGTGGCGTCGTCGCTTTGTTCCGGTGTTGAGAAGCGAAATCGAACGGTTATACGGGCCTTTCAATGTAGAACCCCTCGCGGGCGACGATCATCCTTTTTCCCATCTTCTCCTACTGGTTTTTCTTCTCAGTGGAATTTCTTCTTGTATATGATGCTTTGTTCTGCATTTAGGACTCACATACAAACGTGGCTACGTGATTATGACAGGATTCAATCCTTTGCAGTTATTCTCATCTATGTTCAGGTATTTCCGAGTTGTTGATTTGTCTCTTCTTTTGGGTAAATTGGTGATTAATTTTGTGCCATCTTTCTATTTTGATTGCTCAAGATTGGTTGTGCACTGATTGGATCTCTTGGGGCATTATACAACGGTGTTTCGTTAATCAATTTGGGTATTGGGTTATTCGCATTGGTGGCTATTGAGAGTAGCAGTCAGAGTCTTGGTAGAACATACGCTGTACTTCTCTTCTGTGCAATCTTAGTGGACATTTCTTGGTTCATCCTTTTTGCATCCGAAATCTGGTAAGTTTCATTTCATAGTCTTCTCATCCAAATCATTTAGTGAATTTTTCAGAATGGTAATCTAGAGATCAATGGGAAAGTTTCACTGGGAAAACCAAATAGAATAATGAATCTTGAACTGAATGAAGAATTGTATGGAATTAGTGTATTAAAAAATGGAACTATAAACCACTTATGGATATTTCACTTGAATTTCTTTTGTGGTTAAACATAATTCACTAACAATTATGTTACCATCTGCTTCTGCTTGTTAAATATCTCTAGAAGTTTGATATAAACATTTTTGAAGACCAGAGAAGTGAAACCTTTAAGAATGCAAGGAATGCTTTAGGGGTCCATAGTGTCTTGATAATCATATGATCCATTATTTTGAGATTTTTTTTTTATTTGAAAAGAACAACATCTAATTTGACTTTTGAGAATAGATTCTTTAATAAGTTTTATTTCAATAAATTATGTAGTACCTCCTAGTTGATATATGTATTTCCTATCTCATCAAAATAATGTCATCTATCCAAACTTAATTTTGCTTTACGAATTAAGTATTTTCTGAAGATGCAAATTGTTAGAGTTGACTATTTGTGTGGACAGTTGGTCGTTGAATAAGATATTGGAAAAGAATGTGCATTAGAAATGGAGTGAGTGGCATATGGTTGAGGTCAAATTGATATGTAAATTGTTATCTCTAGCTTTAATTTATAGCTCCCTTTAAACATAAATTTTTTAGGAATATATTTGGCGTTGAAACCACCATGTTTGAGTAACAAAAACGACCGTACATTTTTATGTTCTTAGTTATAGTTGTAGATTCACTACAAAGCTTCAGTTCATGCATATGCCAACATGAAATTTAAAATTCATGAGGATCTACAATTAAAAAGTATGATACTAACTACTGTGGAGGAAAGCTGAAGTTTTTAAGAGTTCCCACAACTAAATGCATTGGTGTTAAGTGGAAGATTGGAGCTATGTAAGAGACAAATAATTGATACCGAAATTAACGATGGACAGAGATGTAAGGCTCTACAGAGATGCTCCAACTGTTACTTGTTCTTTCATTTCTCACACCAGGGTTAAACTTGTGCTTTGGTACCGAAATTAAAGATGGACAATTTTAATTTGGACTGACCTGAAATTTTTATCTGAAAAAAAGAATATGAAACAGAGCTTTGGTTTAAAGACTATTCAATGCAAGCGCTAAAGAATGATTTAACAGACAAGGAACTGATAGTGGGTGTCGACTAGTGAAAAGAAATGGAAAAGAGTTATAGAATTCCGAGATTTGTCTAGCTCCCTGAGGATTTATATTAAAGGATTATAATTGCCTTATGCCATTCAAGATGGAGCATTATTTCTGTAAATTTCTCTATTGACCGAATGAACTGTAGCTGATAATGGTTATTTACTATTCAAAAAGGCGATATCTTCTGATCCTAGATGAGAATTTTATTATAAAGAGTGCTTTTGTGCTCAATTTAAAAAATCCAGTTCCAATTTCAAAAAGAGTGTTTGTGAATTACAAAAGGATTACAAAGCACAAACGTTGAATCCTGTGGCTTGGTATTCCTTTTTATGCCAGTAATCTAGAAATTTTATAGATATATTAAAAATTAGACACCAGGAAGGTGATTGAAATGTACAAGGTTGGGCAGTCCCCTACGCAAAAATAACAATGAAGAAGGGGAAACCTCTATACAAAAGATCCTATTCCTGAAGGAGTTAATGAAATCTAATCATTTTCTGTATTTAGTAAACATCCTGGAGTTTACACCAAAAAGCTAGCATTCACAGACACCTATATTTCATTTCATGTACAGTGTTTGCTTTGCCCTCAAAGCACCTAGAATTCTTGTCTCTCCACAGTACCCAAAACACACCTGCCGGATAGTTCTCCAGATATCTTTTATCTGTTTGTTTCTTCCTTTAATACCCAAATGTAGTAGTAAATCCTTCATTGAGCTTGGCATGACCCATTTTAAACCAAAGAAATTAAGGAACAAATCCCAAAGCTGTCTGGCAACTCAGTAGTGAAAGAATGAGTGGATTCCATTCTCTTCCTGTTTCTTGCAGAGGTAACATCAGTTACATAAAGGCAAAACCCAAAGAGGGATCCACTAACTTGAGCCTCTCAGGGCCAAATGGTCGATTGACAAAGTGGTCAAAAATAATTCTGTGGTGGCACATAGTTCTAGAACTTGGGCTATCTAGAACCCTCATTCGCTTGGTGCTAAATACTACTCTCAAAATATACTATCCATATAACTCATAAAAATATCTGTTAAGCTTATCTAGAAGCTTATCATGAGTCTTGCTCAAAATCTCTTTCTAAAACATATCTTGCTGTGAGGCTATGCTCAAATCTTGTTTTCTAAAATCATATAATGAAATCTCTTCTAAAACATATCTTTCAAATCATGTTCACAACTTAAATCATGAGAAAATTTCTAGAACATGCATATCTTGTAATTTCTCAAAATAGCTTTCATAATAACATAAAGACTCTAAAATCATGTTTTGAAATATAAGGTTCATGTATCATAAACAATAACATGCCAAGAACTAACAAGGATGACAGTGGAAAACCTTTTTAAGTATATAAAAAAAGTGCATTTGTCAATAATCCATTATCATGAATAAAAAGTTCATGAAATCATGCAATTTTGGTCATGAAGATGATGAATTTGAATGTGGATTTGACAACCCTAACTATGGAATCAAGTTCATAAAAACTTGGGAGTTTTGGACATGAGGATGAAAAGAATTCCTCATTGAAGTCCTACATGTAATTCAGGTCATAAATATGATGAATTGGAATGTGGGCTTGATAACCCTAATTATGGAATCTAGTTCATAAAAACTTAGGAGTTTTGGACATGAGGATGAAACGAATTCCTCATTGAATTCCTAATACCTTAGTTGACGAAGCTTGATGGAGAATCTTGGAAGATGGACCCTAACCTTGGTGTTTCTTGATGTTGTTGAGCGTAGAGATTTAGGAGTGAATGAGAGGGTTTAATAATGAAAAAAAACTGATATTCTACACGTTTAGGGCTATTTAGATAATTCCCCAATGGTTTTAAGATGAAAACACCCTAATAAAGAAAAACAAAAATCGACGAATTTTGGCCCAGCTCTGAGTTGGCTCTGTGTCATGGAGCTGGAAGACGAAATTTTATTCAAGTGGATAGTGAGGTCCGCTTCCTCTCCGTGACACAGACTTGGTCGCGAAGTTGGGCTCGATCCATTAGCCAGGTTGGAGCGTCTCTGGTAAATCATCCATAACTTTTTACTTCGAACTTCGATTGACGAAAGGTCGGCGGCGTTGGAAAGAAGACTCACAATCCTTTAATTTGATAGATCATGGGTCACCTAACTCTTCATAATCTTAGAGATATGGTTGTTTGGAGTTGACCCTTATCTGAATTCATGCTCTAGTTTAGCCGATAGAAAATTTTGAACTTGGCTTGGTGTTTGAGGTACCTTACGACCCTAAACCACATCTGATACACTTACTACACTTAGTAAAGGACCTTAACATATATGTACAACTTAGAAATCATAGGGTTCGAGCCTATAGGCATATGGAGGATGGTTCGAATCTTTGCTTAGAAGTTGCGGGCATTACACGGGCTTTTTTTAAACTAGATGGTCTACTATACTTTGTAAAAGAGGTTTCTGGTGAGGCCTCCTCTTTTACGTTTTAAGGACCAATGTGATCTCCAAATTCATTTCTTTCTTATTTATTATATAACACTATCAAATGCTATTGAAGTAGTATGAACTCTTGTTTCCCCACATTATTACTTTTCTAGAAGAATTGCCTTTCGTCTCCATACCTTTATCCTTTCCTATTTTTAAAGAAATCAAGTAATAGGCTAATAAATTGGTGTGCGAGCTAATTATCAATGAACTAATTAACTTTTAGCTTTAGTTCTTTTTACTCCTTTGACCACAAGTAATTCTCAATCCTAAAAATTTGGTTTAGCTCAACTTATTTGTTTACTGTAAGTTGTTCTATTGGTTACTTCATGGATATTTTTAGTTTGACTTAGTAGAGCCAGCCTTCACTCATGCATTGTGTTCTCAAACATCCTTGTACAGTAAATTTACCACAGCTCTTGAAATGTTAGAAAAAGTAAAATCTTTCTTCCTGAACTTCATTTATTCATGCAGGAATATTTCTTCTGGGATTTATGGAACCTTTGTTATCTTCTCAGTGAAACTCACTCTCTCCATGCAAATTATTGGATTTTGTGTGAGATTATCATCTTCACTATTGTGGATTCAAATGTATAAGCTCGGTGTTTCTTATATAGACTGTTCAGTTCCCCGAGAGGCAGATAGTGATATGAGAAACAGTTTTCTCAATCCTGCAACTCCTCTAACTAGACAGCCATCCAATTCTGATGATGCTCTAGGTGGTTCTGTATACGATCCTGCATATTATTCCTCCTTGTTCGAAGATGGTAAAGACGAAACATATTTTTGCAGGGTACGCAGCTCCACTTTAGCACTTTCCTTCCTCTTTTTCTGTTATCCTTTTATATATAATTGAATTTGTCATGTTTTAGTTGCTTTGGATTGTTTGAGTAAGTGATGTGGACATTGAATATGATCTGTTTTAGAAGTATTTGAACACTCCATGGCATTTCCTTCAACTTATTTGCCTAAAAAAATTTATAAAGTGTATTGAGCATAATGGATGTGGAATCTTATTAAAAGCATGATATAATTGGGATGCTGACATGGTGAGTTGACGGGAGGAATCACTGACCTAGTTATGCTTGATTAGAGGAAAATAAAGATGAAGTGAAGAAGAAAAATATTTGCTCATATGCATAATGAGTGTTCATAGCTAAAGATATATGTTTTGATGTTTATCCTCTTACCTTTTTTATCAAAAAATTATATGGTTTGGTTTTGGGGCTATTTAATTACGGGTATATAATGCTAATAATAATCTTCATTTCCTGAATCGTCATTGAATATTTTAGTTTGATTTGACATAATTAGCTCGATGACGATAATTACATGTATGGATTTTATATAGAATGGAGGAAGAGGTCAAACTTACAACTTTACTTTTTGTTTTTCTCGAAGTATTACTATAACATACTGCGCAGATATTTGGAATTGAATGTTGCTAAATGATTGGATAATTGTTGTTATCAAACTTATAAAGGTTATTCGGAAATAAGTTAAATGTGTTTGATGAGCAAAACTTTTCAACCTCGGAAAATGGGTATAATTTTGGGGCATTATACAAAAATAGCAACATTTTATTGAAAGAAATCATTCTAAATGTTTGCAAGAGGAGGTTATGAATTGCCGAACTGGGATATACACTTGATTGTCAAACATTTTAGGTGGCAAGATAGGGAGCTTCCCACCACCTATCTTGGCATGCCTTTGGGAGCTAAGAGTAAATCCTTGAGCATTTGGAACTCTGTGGTGGAAAAATGTTAAATAAGTTGGTATTGGAGAAGTGAATACTTATCCTTGGGTTGTAGAGTCACGTTGATCAATAGTGTTCTTGAGGCCATGCCAACCTATATGATGTCCCTCTTTCCTATGCCTAGGAAAATCATTAAAAAGCTAGATCCAATGAGAAGAAATTTTCTATGGCAAGGTAATGGAGAAGGGGAAAAGAAATTTCGTTTGGTTAAGTGGGATGCTATTATAACCAAATAAAAAACAAGGAGGTTTGACAATTAAGAATTTGAAAGCCCACAAGAAGAGCCTTCTATTAAAGTGGCTTTGGAGACTAGCAACAAATGTTCAGGAAGGATATCAAGTGCTTGATCACAATATCTATGCCAATATAATTCATGACACCAATCTTAATTCAAACTCTTCAAATTTTAGAGATATCTGGATATTGATATTTAGTTCTCCAATTCTTTTCATAAATACAGCTTCATATGTTGCTTCCATTCTCGTCAATTGTTTGAGAAGAGTTTCATATGTTGCTTTTATTCCCAAGAAAACAGGGTCTCTGAACTCAAGAGATTTCAGATCTATATAATCATTGCTAAGCTTCTAGAAGAGAGGCTGAAGAGGGAGGTGAGCGAGTTGCTAAACAAACATCTATTATTCTTCATTGAAGGGAGACAAATCATGGATACTGCACTTAATAGCCAATGAAATTTTGGACTCTAGGCTCAAAGGTGAAGATCCAGGTACTAGGTATTAAGTAGATGTTGCGAAGGCTTATGACCACTTCAACTAGGAGTTCCTTTTCATATTCTTAAACAAATGGGTTTTATTGAGAGGTGGTTGAAATAGATTGTATTTTGCATCAAGACTGTTAGGTTCTCGAGCCATGAGAAGGGAGAATCCTTAGTAAAGAACGCTTCCCCCAAAATAGCCCTTACGTGACACAAATCCGTTTTAATAGTGTCAAGAAGGTATTAGCCACCAACAACCTTACTTCCTTAAACGTACCATTGGGCAATGGTTCCTCTCCTTCCAATGGAACCACAAACAAAAAATCAGTCTCACCGGCTTGACTAAGAGTTTTGAATCAAAAAAGTAAATTGCACCTTACTTATGATGAAGGAAGCAAGTTGCTAAACAAGCATCTATTATCCTTCATTAAAGGGAGGCAAATCATGTATACTGCACTAATAGCCAATGAAATTTTGGACTCTTGGCTCAAAGGTGAAGATCGAGGTACTAGGCATAAAGTAGATGTTGAGAAGGCTTATGACCATGTCAACTAGGAGTTCCTTTTCAATATTCTTAATCTAATGGTTTTTTTTTTTTTTTTGAAAAGGTTAACTGGTATTATAAACAAAAGGAGTACACCAATAGTGTGCTCCTACATAATTACATCAAAAGTATGAAGGAACAGCCCAAAACAAAATCTATCACCTATATCCCTTATAAACTGTCTAAAAATAGGGTAATGTCCCCTATATCCTGAGGTACAGAGTGGATACACCAAAAGTAAAAGGTTGCTAAACAGTTCATCTTTATACTTTGGAAAGGAATGCTCTTGTTGTCAAAACATCTCTGGTTTCTCTCCTTCCTAATTGTCCACCAGATGCAAGCAGGGACAATCTTCCATCTCTCATTGTGTCCTGACTGATTTCCATCTCTATTCCAGCATGCTAGTACTTCTGAAGTATGCCTTGGCATGGCCCATCCAATACCTCTCAGATTAATGAACCATTGCCATAATTTTCCAGTCACTTTACAATGCAGAAAAAGATGATTTACTGTCTCTATTTCAGCTTCACAAAAAAAACATCTGGAGCATAACTGCCTTCCCCTTTTCATAAGGTTGTCCTGAGTCAGGACTGCTTGATTTGCAACTAGCCAAGTGAAACAGGCCACCTTATGAGGTATCTTCCCTTTCCAGATCATCTTCCATGGCCACCATTCCTTGGTTTCAGTTGAGATATCCAACAACTTGTTGGATGCTTTCACCCTGAACTTGCCATCTTTGTCCAACTTCCATAACAATTTGTCTTCCTCAAAATTGGGACTCTTAGCTTGTTCCAAGATATTGTAGAACTGAATCACTCTCCACTTCCCAGTCATTGAGGAGTCTTCTGAAGGACAGATTCCAACCTTGTGCATTTTTTACCTCTGAGATAGTAGCTAGCTTCTGTTGATTGAGGTTGTAGATGTCTGGAAACTGTTGCCTCAGAGGTGTTTGCCCCACCCATACATCATTCCAGAACATGGTCTTTCTGCTATTACCCACTTTGATCACATAATTACCCCACATTTTTGGCCACTGATTTCTGATAGTCCTCCATAGTCCCCTTTCATAAGGAGTTTTTACTTCCTGAGTAGTCCATGGTCCTTCCCTACCATATCTTGCAATGATGATTTCCTTCCATAGGCCCTGCTCATCTGCTGCCAGTCTCCATAGCCATTTTAACAGAAGGCTCTTGTTTTGTGCTTTCAAATTCTTAATTCCTAGACCTCCCTCTTTTTTGGTTGTTATGACAGCCTCCCACTTGACCAAATGATGCTTCTTCTCCCCTTCACCATTACCTTGCCAAAGAAAATTTCTCCCGATAGCATCCAACTTTTTGATGATCTTCGTGAATGGGGAAAAGAGACATCATGTAAGTTGGCATGGCATCAAGAACACTATTGATCAGTGTGACTCTGCCACCCAAAGATAAGTATTGACTTCTCCAGTTAACTAGCTTCTTTTCACACCTTTCCACCACAGAGTTCCATATGTTCATGGACTTACTCTTAGCTCCCAAAGGCATTCCAAGATAGGTGGTGGGAAGCTCCCCTATCTTACCACCTAAAATGTTTGCCAAAGTACTGATTTCTGGAACTTTAGGATAGATAAACTCTTTCCCCAATTTATATGAAGTCCAGAAACAGCTTCAAACAGGATGAAGATAACCCATAGGTGTTTTAGTTGTTCCTTCTCTGCTTCACAAAATACCAAGGTGTCATCAACATATTGTAAATGGGAAATAGACACTCCCAGAGAGTTTCCTTCATTCACAGTGAAACCCCTGATTTTGTTATTCATCTAAGCACTCTTCAGCATATCACTTAAACCTTCCATGGCCAAAATGAAGAGAAAAGGAGAAAGGGGGTCTCCTTGTCTCAGCCCTCTCTCAGAGGGAAAGAAGCCAGTTGGAGAGCCATTTATCAAAACTGAAAACTTCACTGTAGTTATGCAGAACCTCATCCATTTTATTCAGGTGTTGCCAAACCCAATCCTCCTTAATGTTCTCCACATATGTTCCCAATTCAAGTGATCATAAGCTTTTTCTATGTCTAGCTTGCATAGAATTCCTGGAATTTTGGATTTTGTATCTCATATCCACACATTCATTAGCCACCAGAATTGCATCCATAATTTGCCTGCCCTTTATGAAGGCCATTTGTTGCTCATCCACTAGCTTTGGCATAACTTTCTTGAGTCTCTCTGTTAAAATCTTTGATATGATTTTGTAGATACTCCCAATCAAGCTAATTGGCCTGAAATCTTTCAATTCGGATGCTCCAAACTTCTTGGGGATCAGGGCTATGAAAGTGGCATTGAAACTTTTTTCAAAGTAGCCCTGATCATGAAAATTCTAGATGGCAGCTACCACTTCTTGTTTTATCTCTTCCCAACACTGTTTGAAGAAGGCCATTGTGAAACCATCAGGTCCTGGTGCCTTATCCCCTGCACATGAGAACACACAGTTTCTAATCTCCTGCTCTTCAAATTGGGCTTGCAGAGGTGCATTATCTTCTTCAACTATCCTGGATTGACCTCTAGGGTTGAACTGAGGTCTCCAGAATTCTGTCTCAGTGTAAAGTTTTTGGTAGAAGGTAGTAACTTCATCTCTGATCTCCGCTGGTTCAGTCACATTGGAACCATTTATGATCAGTTTATCAATGTTGTTATACCTCCTGTGACAATTAGCAGTTCTATGAAAGAACTTTTTATTCATGTCCCCTTCTTTGAGCCACAGTGCCCTAGATCTTTGCCTCCAAGCCACTTCTTCTCTCTTGGCATTTTCTTCAAACTCCACTGTCAATACTACTCTTAAATAGGACTCATCATCTGATAGGATTCTCTGATCTTGTATCACGTCCAGCTCAGCTAGCTGGTTAAGGATGCTCTGTTTTTGTATACCTAGGTTGCCATGTACTGTTTTACTCCATTCTTTCAACTTGACTTTCAGTAACCTCAGCTTGCAAGCTAAAATATAATCTGATTTTCCACATAAGTTGCAGAGTTCCACCATTCTTTAACTCTTTCTTTAAAGTCCTGAGTTTGCAGCCACCAATTCTCAAACTTATTAGAGGTTGATCTCTCCCAATTACCACATTCTAGCAGTAGTGGATTGTGGTCGGAAGTTACTCTAGGTAAGATTGATTGTTTGATCTTTCTAAAGGCTACTTCCCATTCCTCAGATATCAGAAATCTATCTAATCTTGCTGCAATATCATATCCATCCCCTTTCCTCCATGTGAATCTGCCACCTACAAGAGGCAAGTCTTGCAGTTCCATGTCCTCTATAAATTCAGAAAATTCTTCCATCTCCTTGTTGAATCTGCTGTAGTTTTTCTTCTCAGATGGGAATCTCACTACATTAAAGTCCCCAGCCACCACCCAAGGTCCATTAAATAGACCCCTCACTGCCCCCAACTCTCTCCATACTTCTTCTCTTTCTTCTCTACTATTTGGGGCATAGACACCTGAAAAATGCCATCCTAGATCTTGTGCTTTCCCTGTGAACTTACAAGTGATGTTGCAATCCCCTACTTCACATACTTCACCCTCCCAGATACTACTATCCCACAGGATAATGATACCACCTCTTGTCCCCCGTGCCTCTAGTTGTGCATATTTCACCTTCCTATTTGCCCACAAATCTTTTACAATCCCGCTTATATCTCCCTTGATTTTTGACTCCTGGAAACAATACACATCTGCCCTTCATGTATTCATCAAGTTTTTGATTTGCAGCCTCTTACTTAGGTCATTGAGGCCCCTTACATTCCAGGAGACTATGTTAACCTTCATTAAGATCATCTATACCATAACTCACAAAATTAGTCTTTGGTTCCAAATTCTTGAGTTCTTTCGGGACCTTTCCTACTGGAGTTATAGGAACTATTGCTCCCACCGCCTTCTTAATAGTTTGTCTTTTACTGTCGATTGCCATAAAAAGGTTCAAAGCCACCTCTTCGCATCCAATGAAATGTACCCCAAATTCTTTGTTGAGTCTGATTATGTTTTCTTGGACCCATGAAGAAATTTCATTATCTGCTGATGTCTCAGTTCCATGCTCATTAGAGTTCAGTGGTAAAATATTTTCAATTGTGCCTTCCCCCTCTGCCTTCTGATCCAATTGCATGTCGCTTACTGTTTGTATCTCCTGATCTGTTCTTTCCTCTGTTTGGATAATGGACATATCGTCATCATCACTCAGGTCTGTGACAAACTCGAGATTGTTTCCCTCATCTCCCAATTCAAATGGAGTTAGGGCACCTTCTCTGCCCTGTTCCATTAGAATTCTGCAGTTTGCTTATATTTCATCACGTAAAGGCTCGGAAAACCTTTCACTGTCGCTAGGCTTCTTTTTTATTTGAGCTGCATCTTTATCCGTTGCTTTTCTGCCTTCCTGGTCTCCGTTGGACTTGTTTGAAACTCCCGTATCTTGATTTCCCAGTTCCTCAAATCTGTTATTTGTTGTTATACGAGATAGGTTTGCTTGTAACTCAATGTTAACTATGTCAAGACCTTGGGCTGCATTATTCTTCTGTTGTTGCCTTTTTGGGCCTGAAAAATTTGGGCCCAAATTTTCCTCTCTTAAGCTAGCCTGCTACAGCTGATAAAGGCCCTTTTCCTTTTCTGTTTGCCTCACGTGTAGAGTCACGTGATCTCCAATTCAAATTTTCGCCAGCTGTCGATGTACCCACGTGATGGTCTGACTCTTCCACAGATGTTAACACTAAAGGGCGAAAGAAACCCTTGTTGCCCATCGGTCCATAATGTTGTTCCTCTCTCCTCGTCGCCTCCTTTCGAAAAGTCATCGGCGCTTCACACCAGATCGGCACTGTATACACAAAACTCTCACTGGTGACTTCAATCTCCTTCGAAACCATCTTCCCATCACCCTTCACCTTGATGTGTTCCCAGTGCATGTGATTTTTTAGGGTTGTTGCTTCCTCTGCTTCGATGAAACCCCCACACTGATCTCCGATAAGCTTGAAGACTTTATGGGACCATAGGTTTAGGGGTAAGCTCAACACTCTTATCCACACCCAGTCTCTCGCTACAACTTCCGGCCAGCAACCTGTGATTGGACTCCACCACTCTAGGTTCAGATGCATCTTCATGTTCCTGCCATGACGTGCTCTGCAACCACTTTTGTGGGTAGCTCGAAAAGGAAGTGCCCGGAGATTAACGAAAACGCTAACTCATATGGCTGACCTCCAAGTGTTGGAAGTCCACCTTCTTACATCATTGAGGATTGGTATCTCTCGAAGTGTGCTCTGGAATTTACCAACAATACATCTCCTGAGGAGATCTGTCTCCGATGTCGGTGTTACGTTCACCATATTTAGGCGGTCACCTTCCACCAGTTTGTGCGCCTTCTTCGTGGATTCTGTCGCCCATCTATTGTTCCTTACTGCCTCCTTAAAAGATACTCTCAGTACCTTCCCTTTGTTAGATTGTGTTTTCTGTTGTGTTATAGGCTCATAGGTGAATTTTGCTATTTTATGAGCAATGTTTCCCCAGCCCGTGTTGTAAGATGATTCTGGTGTAATGATGACTGCTTTGTTTTGTCCTTGAATAGCAATAAAACTGATATATTTGCCATTTTCGTTGTATTTAAGGGTGCAAAAGAAATCTGAGTACAAGTCCTTTACTTTCCATCTTTTGACAGAGTCCCCTTGGACCTTCGACGCCTCAATAAATACTGAAATCAGCCATCTCATGACTTTAATGCTAATCTTCACTCTCATTAAATTCCTGCTACGTTCGGTCCACTCGTACCATGTTTCTGCTCCTTCTTTACATCTGGTGATTTCATAAGACTTGAAACCTGCGTTATAAAAGATGGTGTTTTCCCCCATCGACATAATTCCAGCCAGGTTGCCGAAAAAGGCCCCCAAGGATGTGATAAAGTACGACTTTATGTTGAAAGTTGGCTAAACTCGAAAATCGTGTCGAGAGCATTCTTCCGACTCCTTAAAAATCAAATCATGGATGCTACAATGATTGCAAATGAATGTGTTGATAGCAGACAGGAACAATTTACCAGGTATTCTATGCAAATTAGATATCCAAAAGGTTTTTGATCATCTAAATTGGAAGTACCTGCTAGACCTCCTACACAATATAGGCTATGGTGCTAGGGGGTTGAAGTGGATTAAACAGTGTATTAACACAGTCAAGTTTTCAGTTTTGGTTAACAAATCTCCTATTGGTTTCTTCTCCTCCTACAGAGGGGCTAGAGGCTTGAGACAGGGAGACCCCCTTTCCCCTTTCCTCTTCATGCTAGCAATGGTAGGCATGAGCAACATGATACCGACAGCTAAAATAAATGGGTGGGTCAGAGGGTTCCAGGTAAATCCCAACACCATGAATAGCTTAGAAATTACACATCTTCAATATGCAAATGATACCTTGATTTTTTGTGAGGCCTCTAAAGAGCAAGTCCAATACTTAAAGAGTTATATTCATCCTCTTTTAATACTTTTAGGCTTACACATAAACTGGAACAAATATATCCCATTATTGAGGTAGAAGATATCCAAACACTTGTACTTGAAATTCCATTCCTTTATTCAGTGGTTCATGCTTTGGGGGGGGGGGGGGGGGATAGGAGCTCTACCTACTAATTACCTGGGCATGCCTTTGGGGGCAAAGATCAAATCAAGAGGGGTATGCAATGAGGTACTAGAAAAGTGTGGAAAGAGGTTGACCAACTGGAAGAGTCAATACATCTCCCAAAGTGGAAAGAGGTTGACCAACTGGAAGAGTCAATACATCTCCCAAAGAGGAAGATTGACCTGGATCAACAGTGTGCTTGATGCACTACCTAGTACCTACATATATGATGTCTATCTTCCCTGCTCTTGATAATGTAATACAGAAGATAGATACTTTAAGGAGAAATTTAAGGCAATGATGATAAGAAGAAATTTCACTTAGCCAAATGGAAATTCTGACAAAAAGCGTTAGAAGGGGGTTGGGAGTTGGTAACACGACGATTCACACTAAGCCTACTGATGAAATGGTTATGGAGGTACAGTGCAGAAGATAACCCTCTCTGGAAAAAAGTAACTAGAGCTAGGTATAGGCCTATGGGGAAGAGGACAACTGGATAACACAGGTGGTGACCACTCTTTATGGTCGCAGTATCCGCAGATCTATCAAAAACTATAGCCAATCTTCCAATCAAGGGTAGGCTTCGAAATGGAGGGGGGGTGAAAATATCCTTTTGGAATGACAACGGATGGAGCCGGACACACTAAAGCATGTATTTCCAGAAATCTACACTTTATCAACAACAAGCAACTGTAGCTGAAGTATGGACAGGACAAGGATGGAATCTCAATCTAAGAAGATATCTGAATGACTAGGATATGAGCAGGATTTTTGATTTCTACAACGCTCCAGCCAGTTCAATGGTTTAACAGAAGAAGAACACAGTCTGGTTTGGCAGTGTGACAGTAAAGGAAATTCACAGTTAATTCTGCTTACAGAGATCTTAATTCCTCCAACAATCAAGTGGGTTGTTGGCCATGGAAGATGGTTTGGAAAGTGAAAGTACCTTAAAAGGTAGTTTTTTTCACGTGGCTCTCAGCAAAAGAAAAAGTTCTGACTCATGAAAAGAATATAACAATTTTCTCTCTCCTCTCTCCTCTCTTCCTCGCCTCTCTCCTCTCTCTCCTCTCTCTCTCTGCACTCTCTCGGTTGCCTCCGTCCTCTCTCTTCCCCTTAACAACCCTTTTTGGTTAATACATTATGTTACAATATAATGCCCATTTAACAATTTTCACGAATTTGAAGAATCAGAGCAAAGCTTTGAAATCAAAGTGGCTATGGAGATATTCCCAGGAATTACAGACTATTTGGGGAAGTGTTATCAAGAACAAATATGGGGAGAAAGATAATTAGGTTACCAAGGAGGTCAATACCCCATATGGTTTGAGTGAATGGAGGTCCATCAGAGTTTTAGGACCTTTCATTAAGAGCCATTCTATTATCAAAGTTCACAATGGCAACAAGACCATCTTTGGAAAGATAAGTGGATAAGCAATAGGAATTTGCAGTAGTCTTTTGCTCAACTGTATGCTCTTGCTCAACACCAAAACAGGACAGTGATAGAGATGTGGTCTCCTTAAGGCTGGAAGTTGTTGCTTAGATGAATGATTAATGATTGGGAGATTTCTAGACAAGTTTAACTCTCTACAAACACCTGGAATCCTTCAACGGTTGCAAGGAGTAAACTGTTTGTAGTTGACTGGTAACATAAAGGGCCTTTACATGGTGAATGCAGGATATAAGATCATGAATTTGCCAAAGCCTCAAATCTCTAACTGGCCATGGAAACATATCTAGAGGGTCAAGATACCTTACAAGGTTGCTTGTTTCACATGGTTGTTAGCCAATGAGGCTGTGTTGACATATGAATGTGTGATAAAGAGAGGAATCTCTTTATGCTCAAGGTGTTTTTTATGTGAGAATGAAGTTGAGATTGTATGCCACTTATTCCTACGTTGCAGAGTCAGAGATCAGTTGTGGAAGATTATTATCAATCTCAGAGGTATCTTGAACAATACCGAAGTAAGAGACATAAACAATTGGAGGATCATTCCTGCATGTATATGGTGGACCATCTGGAAAGAAGGAAATGCCAGATGTTTTGAGGATAGAAGTTCTCTTTTGATCAGTTATTTCGAGGATAGAAGTAACACAATATAGGAGATCAAACCCAACTAACTGTATACTGTTATTTTATTTTGGTGTACAAAGTTCCTACTTTAAAGATGCAAAGACAATCCTAGAAGAGTTTGTTTCCCGTTAGAATTGTATTTTCTTTAGTTTTTGTTTTTTTCCTTTTACTTCTCTAGTAAATTGGGATTTTCAAATACTGGTCACTAATACAAACTTTGTTACTTGCTCAAAAACAAAATATGATCATGTGTTTCCAACAAAACTAAAAATGAGAACACCCCATTTTCTTACGTCTACTACCACCCTTCTCCCTAGAAAATAACGTCCAGTTTAGGCGATGCTCCTTCTATCCTACCTATAGTACCGAGCAATCGGGTTTAATATTTCTTTCTCCAAGGGCAAACAAGATCATCCCTTTACTTCTACTACACCTTCTCACTAGACAATAACATATAGTGTAAGGAACAGTGAATGAACTAGGCTTGTCGGATATTTGGTCCGTGAAGAACACAGCAATATACACATTTTCTTTGTAAGGAGAATCTCTACAAGAGCACACAACTAATGATTTCTCGAAAATAAAGATGTGGAAGAGAGTAAGCAATACCTATCACATCCATCAGGAATTGATGGCTCAAAATCAGAAGGAAGACTAAATACAGCTGAAAATAACTTCAAGTCAGCAATATAAGTCATTGCTTTGACTGGTTGATCGCCAGACATCATAAGATCAATCTATAAAATAAAGGAAGTGAAATGAAGATTAGAAGCAGACAACAACCTTTTGCAATGGGCATTTACAAATTTCCTTCTACGAGACAAGACCATCTAGAGCTCCAAATTAATTTCAATCACGTAAAATTTCACTTAGAGATAAGATAAACATACTTCATGTCCTATGCGTTCTCTGCTAATTTTATCAGCAATAGAAACCCTCACATCCTCATCTGCAGCTGCCTTCTTTAGTTCTTCATCTAATATAAACCCAAACCTTGCACCTAAAATCACCAAATCATATGGAGAACATGAGTGTCATCTAGCTAACAGCACAACAAAATTATGTCCCAACCAACTTTATTGGAACCTAAAGTGATTGAAGGAGATACAAAGAAGTTAACCATTATATTTGACTTAAGTCTACTCAAAATACATGTACACACATAAAATATGCAACCTCTTCCGTTACTTACTTGCCAATGAGCCTCTTTTGAAGAGGTGACACTAAACAATTGATATTTCACTTTATTGTAATTGTTTTCAATCTCTTTGTTCATACATTTTTTACTCGTGCTCCTTCACTGTGCAGTGGCCAAGGTTCTATGGAATATGTTCTGCGCCATTTTTGGCTTACACTGGGTCATGCCACAAAATGTGAAAGAAGCCTACCGCAAGTTGGAATACATGGAGAGTTGATAAGTCCATCAAGAAAGTCTGGCTAATGATCCCTGGAGTTATTTTTTAGTGTTTATGGACTGAAAGGAACCGTAGATGTTTTAATGGGATCTCAACTCCAAACCACTCTCTTAAAGCTAGATGTTTACTTATGCTGTTCCGTTGGGTTAATTTAACCCCTGTAAATTTACCACTAAACAATTTCTTGACTTTATTAGCTCTCTAGTGCTAGTTTGAAGATTGTAAAGGAGCTAACAACTTTTATGCTCACTGTGAGCCCTTTTGTCTATTATGTAATTCTGCATCTGCTTGATGCTTTTTAATGAAATACCTTCATCAAAAAAAATAAAAATTGTTACTCATGCTTATAAATATTAGACGTGGACTAAACATATATATTTGTATTGTATCTTCCTTTGAGTTTTTTTTCATTAAAGTCCATGCTATATTTGCGCTTAAAGCCCCAATGGACCTTAGAGCTTTTATGCGTTTTTTGCTTTTGATAACACTGGTCAACTGTAACACTCGACATCTATGCCACATATAGGATAAACAAGGCTGTCATAAAAAGAGGGAGGGAGGCAAATCAGAGATCATCTAATGCATTACCAAAACGAATAGCTCGAAGAACTCTTAGGGGATCATCCAAAAAGGTCTGTTTTGGAGGTAGAGGGGTGACAATTTTTCCAGACTTCAGATCTGCAATGCCTGAGAAACATGAAATCAATTAATTAGTCAGAGACACTTGTAGTTTAACCTATCTTTATTGGTATGCTTAACTGAATCTGGGCAAAAGAAACAGAGGTCATACTAACCTCTTTCTGTAAGATCTTCGACTGATCTGGTGTTAATGTTGTAAAACAAGCTGTAAACATAATCTTTAGTGAAGGATTAACTGATTAAACAAGGAAAATCATATTCTACCTTTTGGAAACAAAAAGCTAACTTAAAATAAAGTTGGATTAATACATTAATGCATCCAAAGGCTAGATTCTACAAACTAAATGAAATGATATGAAAACACCCTCATCCCTCTCTGAGAGTAAAAAATAAAACAAACCAAAAAGATGCAGAGACAATGAATAAATATATTAGAAAAAAAGGAAGAAGAAAAAGAAACTAAAAGCTCCACTAGAGTTTGTGCTCTTACACTGACATGATCAAGGTGCTTTTGTTTCCTCATTTACTCTTTTTTGTTGTTTGGGACTTTGGGCTGGGATCAAGGGGAAATAAATATCAACTAAACCAAGTTGCTGCCTACAGTGTGAAGGTGTGGCAAAAATAAAAATAAGGTGCCAGAAAGTAAAGTTATAACAAAGTACCTATTAATGGTCAAATCCCTGCGATCTGCATCCTGTTTTGCAGTGCCAAATTTCTAAGGAACAACAGATGAGAAAGAGTTTAATGAAGAAACTAGCGTACATGGTACACTGAACACACACGCTTGAGTCTCGAAACTTTGACATTTTAGTTTTTTGATATAACAGTTAGGATGACAACATTAAATTAACGGAAAGGAATTTAATCATAACAGATATCAATGGTAAATATATGAAGACTTCATACTATTGCAACAATGGCTGATTAAGTTCATGAATAAAGGTCCTACTTTTAAAAAAATGTTTAAAAGAAATGAGATCTTGGTAATTAAACAATTCCAGCGTATTAAATAGGAGACTTTCATTGATCTTGAGCAAGCGGTGGACTGGAACTGGTAACATGATTCAGCGTTCTCATTCAGTAAATAGCCAACCCAATTGTGCTCACTTAGTAACCTCATTTTCTGAGGACTAGGTCATTCTTAATTGAAAGGATGAAACTAAGCATTGCACTCTCTTAACTGAGAGTCTTTGGTACCGAATGCATTAAAGGACACTCATGCAAAGGTTCTAGATTTACTTATTCCTTCCTTTTAGCTCTTTTAGCTAGAGCGTTTGGCCATAGATTCCCAAATATTTTTGGCAAATATTATTTGGGTGAAATTTCACCATGTGTTTGGCCATACTATTTGGGAAATATATTCACCTTTTTAAGAAATATGATTTATACCCATAAGTTTTAAAAACTATCAAAACTAACCATATGTTTGTATTACATAGCACATGACTTTGTTACCCTAAGCGGATTGTTATCATTTTCATCAACAACCATATCATCACTTTCATATTTACTGAATATTCCATCACTACTTTGATGTTCACGTAAAAAATTATGTAAAACAACGCAAACAACGAATATAGAGGGTGTTCTTGTAAAAATTAAAAGTTTGGTGTAAAATTTGAATTATTAAAAGTTCTCAAATAATGAGATTTGGCCCAAATACTAGTTTTTTCTAGTATTTGGGAATTTGGGTTATTTGTCAAAAATATTTGCCAAATAATGACAAATTGTATGGAAAAACACTATTTGCCAAAAAAAATCCCAAATTTTATTTGGAAAATTTATGGCCAAACGGGCCCTTACTCCTTTTTGTTAATTTTTCATTGCTAGGTTTGGTGGAATCTACTTGGCCTTCATCCCTCGCATTTACAGTAAAAAAACACAACAAATTTAAACACCAAAGAGAAAATTTACATTTGATTACCAATTCACATTTACATACCATTGTTGGAATACGACTGTTCTCACTGTAGTCTTCTGCTCTTAAGTTGACGAAATCAATCCATACGTCAAAAAGGCGCATCCTTGCTGTTTCCAAGTGCTTTGACTGATCGGGATTGCTGTAAAAATTGAAGAATAGTATTTAGTTAGTGACAAATTACTCAACAACAAAAATAAGAAAGTGGTATATCACAATCAAAATAGATAGTCGTAAGATCTTAAAGTACTCCTAATAGGGTAGAAGATAGAACATTTGGGAGTCATTTGGTGTGAGTATAAGGTATAATAATCCCGGGGAAAAAATGCAGGACTTTTATCCCGCGTTTGGTTGGAGGTATTAGGCAGTCCTAGGATTAATCCCACCATTTAACCTTAGTAATGGGGTAAGTTATCCCATATACAGGGTGGAATAACTTGTCCCGAGATAATTAATCCGGAATAACTTGTTCCCAACCAAACGACCCCGTATAGCTAGAAATGGGCATGGTACGGTAGATACCGAATACCATATCGAAACTAATTTATACCACAATTTCAGAATTATGGTATTTGGTATTCAATAAGGTATTCGGTATTTATAATAAAAATATCGAAATACCAAATACCACACCAAAGTATATAGTTACATCTAAATTCATATATATCATAATGCTGGCAAATATATAAAATAGTATTTAATACAAAATTAATTATTTAGACATTGGAACTTTGACTACTCTATCTTGATTGAAATGTCTTTTTGGGGAGATTGATTAATGAAGGAAATTGTTTGAACTTTTATTTAAATATTTCTACAAGTGTAAGGTGTATGTATGATATAATTGAGACGTTTCTTGACAAGTTGAAGTCATAGATCTCTATTATATGAGTATATGTAAGTTGAAGGTGACCAAACTATGGGCACCGATAAACCGTACCACAAAATATCTAAACCAAACTTCAAATACCAAATTAACAGTACAGCATTTTTAAAAACTGAAAAACAAATCAATATTGTACCATACCCACCCCTACTTATAGCAGAGCAAATTATAATTTTCTTCTTTTTCCTTTTTTAGCACCAAAACTAAGAACTTGCATCTTGCATCTTTTTAATATGTAGGAAAATAAATATCCCCCCCCCCCCAAGTCCCAAACTCCACTCGAACGGCACAGACCTGCAAAAAGAGTTGTATTTTATGCCCAGCTACAAAAAAGAATTGTACTTCACGCCCAGATAATTTTTAGCTAGATCTTTATTACAAGACTCTTACACTATACACAAATGAGGACTACAAAAAAGCAACCCAACTGAACTAGAGTTAAACATATCTTCTCAAGTCATGGTTCAATTAATTGATACCTTATCAACAACCTCTCTACCCCACAAAGGTAGGGTTAGGTTTGCGTACATCCTACACTCCCCAGACCCCACTAGCAGGATTACATTGGGTATGTTGTTGTCATTGACAACTTGGCAATCGTTCTCAATAACACAATGCACGTCCTACACTACACTATTATTATTTTAGTAACACTGGTTTCCGAGCTACCAAGCCTCCGCTTCAACTATTCCATTGGGTACACCTACTACCTCCCACCAGTACAAGTACAAGATAACTCTGGCCACCAAGATTTAGACAAATGGGAAGAAACCACCTAGTGTTTTATATTTTTGTTGGGATCTGAACCCTCACTACAATACTTATTTCCAAACTAAGAAATCTACTAGAGCAAAGAGTAGAAATAATTGTGCCTACATTAAATGAGGGACAACACAGCTTCACTTCCCACTTCAGAGAAACAAAAATTTAACTAATAGCTAGTTCATGGTCCTGCCATCTGTGCAAATAACTAGTCTTCCCAATTCATTCATAGATATAAAGTTTATTTCATTAGAAGTATTGCCTTGCAATGAGACAATATAGCCTGAATCCCCATTTAAGTGACACAAAGAATTTACTAATATGCTTGTTCATCATTTTGTCATTTGTGACAATAACTTTCACCAGATTTACCAATCCTCCCTCGAAATCAAAGACAGACCAACTTTTACGTCTATTTTGGTTGCTTAACATCTGTGATCTGCCAAAACCAAGACTTGTAGTCCAATGTACCCGTGGGAGTTTTCCACAATAGATGTGGGTTTGAATAATTGATTCTCATTGTCCCCCCTTCCCTAATGTGATAGGAAAAAATTGGAAACAGACATCTCACGAGGAAAGAATGCAGGAACATACCACTGGATAACGCCAACTCCTTGGGTTTCCTCACCTGATGCTGATAAGTACTCGTTCACTTTCTCACAGAATTCTCGTCCATACATGTTGTCAAGAGCAATATCAATATCATAGCACTCTTTACCTAGCAGCTACAGTAATAGAACTCCAGATTAGCCAAAGGAAAAAAGGTCATACAAAGACAAATCACTTATATTAAACAACAAAATCTAATTTCTTGACTATTAGTTACTTTGGCCACATAAAATGTCATCAAGATACATGTAGAAAGCAATTCTAGAAAACTTCCACAGGAAAGAAAGTTAGTAGTCAACTGAAGCACAAATCGAACTAGTTTAGGCTAATAGGTTCAGGTTACATAGTTTTGCATGTTGCTATTAACAAGATAAAAGAGGAAAAAAATCTAGAAATGGTTGTACATCCCCAATGATGTGCATTATTTATGTTTATTTGTAAGAGCTTAAATGATGTATCAAACTTCATGTTACTAGAAAAGGATACAAGGCTTATACAATGGACAGTGAATAAAAGATGATGTTGCTAGCTTTAGTATGTGAGACACATGCATACGTATATCTATAGAATATTTCCCCAGTGTGGACTGTGGAGAAAAAATAAAAATATTCAGATTCTTGCATCCCATCAGAAAATGACAAGAATATGTGTTTTTTTTCTTTGGGTCAATTATTTGGAACAAAAATAATTAATGTTAAATCAAACGCTCTACTATAGGTAAGTTTACAGAAAAAATATGCATTAATCAAAATTTTGTTGTCTGCCCTTTCTATACTAGTGATTAACGTTTTACATGACCTCTTATAAAGTAAGGAACACCATCAGTTCAGAAATCAAATTTGTGTGCACAAGAATTATTTCCATGGTGGTTAACCTACTGTAACCTTCCTCCTTCATTCCAGCCTGCTATTCTTTGCTCACATAAAGTGTTCCATAGTTTAAGTTGAAACTAGAAAACCTAATTGATGAAAAACTTATTTGGTTGAGAGTATACACTGTCACATCTGGATTTACCCCCCATGATTAAAAGAAGACCAGAAAATATGATCGTGAAAATAAAGGTTCATCAAAAGGCTGCTTACTTCTCTGGTTCTCCCTATATTAAGCTTTAAACTTGTGACTAAATCTGTTCTGAGTAATTTAAAAAGCAAATGAATGGGACCTGATTCTCTTTTCAATCTATCGATGCGTTGAAGACCTCGAGTCTCACTTATCTTGTACTCTCTCCCACTTCTCTGAACAACACTTTCATACAGTTTGTTTACTAACTTCCACATTGTGAAAATCCTCTATCCCACTTTCAGTGACCTAAGATGATTGTGAGGTCGACTTGACATCTTGACCCATTTGATAGAGTGTCCTTTGACATAATATTTCAAATTTTAGAGCGTAGTACTCACTAAAGTTCCATGAAAATACTACTCCCTTCATGTTTCCGTACAGAAGGATTAGTGTCTCGTGTACTACCCTAGCACCAACTTGATGCTAAGTTGTTGCATTTTCGATACATAATCTACTTACCTTCTCAAGAAAAAAATACTACTCCATCCACGAGGGTATATTTGTCTGGACACATGTGTACGTGTTACATTCATTACATATATCATACTCTCTCCTTTTCATACTCTCCTTTTCAATTTGATTATCTGGTTTTGACTTGATGCTGAGTTTAAGAAAATAAAGAAACTTTTGAGTCTTGTGGTCTTTAATCAATATGTGAAATATACTAAAATGTCCTTTACTCTAACATGTCATATGAAAAGTTGAAATTAAAGAGTTGTCAAAAAAGAAAAAAAGACGTTCTCTTTTAAAAAGTAAGACAACCAAATTGAAACGGAAGGAGTAATTATCGGTGACAGTACAGAAAAGATGGGTGCAAAAACAGAAAAAAGAAAATATGTTAAAAGCTGAAATCCTGAATAGTTAAATATTTGTGAACTAAGGTTGTGAAAGGTGTATGTGGGACGTCGAGTATCATATAAGTTGAAACAGACTCTCAATGATGGGATTAAGTTTTAGCTCGACAATACATAGTAGTAATTTGATTGTAAAATTTCATAACAGCTAAGTTTGGAACAGATAAAGGAAGTCTGCAGAAAAATCTCAATAAAATCATAACAAAGAGAATTAAAAGGGAAAATTATGATTAGAAGCAAAACCTTATCGCGAACCCAACCACCAGCAACACGAAGCTGTGTTCCCATATTATAATGCTCGACAACTTGAAGAAGACGGTTGAATATCTGCTCCTCTTTCGGCGTTAAATCAATATGGTCCTTCACTTGAACTGACAACGGCTGAAATGCTGAACCCTCCACCATTGTTGCAACTCCGGCGTAAAACCCTAACGCCGGCGGCGATTGTTGAACGGAGAAGATAGAAAATCTCTTTAGTTTGAAGGCCGGAAGAAGGAGAGGAGAAGAAGTAGAAGGGTTTGGGAAAGTGAAGAGACGAGGGCGAGTTGTATTGAATGTTGAAAAAGCTGCTACGGCTATACTCAAAGCCTTCATTTCTTCTCTCTTTCTAACGGACAAGTGATGACCCGCTCTCATAAGCATGGGAAACGGGTCGGGTCAGCCCAACTACATTTTTCATGCCACTAGTCATTGTGATAATCACTCAATTAACCATCAAATTGTCTATTTTTTTTTCCTTCGACAAAATACATAAAAGTTCATCCTAAATTAATACTCTTTCCGTAAAAAGACACTTAAGTTTTGTGGGGATCCTAACACCCCTTAACAATTTGAAAGTAATAACATTGCCTCATTTTTCGATCAAACCCAGTTATGAGAAAAGATGTGATTTTCACGCTCCAATCTCAAATTGCCACATGTTAATGTCAAAAATTATAAAAATAAATATGAAAAAAAAAACTAATTATAAATAAAAGAAAAAATATTGTTTTAACAATTTGAAAGTAATAACATTGCTTCATTTTTCGATCAAACCCAGTTGTGAAAAAAGATGTGATTTTCACGCTCCAATCTCAAATTGCCACATGTTAATGTCAAAAATTATACAAATAAATATGAAAAAAAAACTAATTATAAATAAAAGAAAAAATATTTTTTTAACCCCTCCCGCACCCCAACACCTCTCCATTCCTATCTACTTCTCTCCTTTCTTTAACCTTCTTCATCAAATAAAAAAGACAATTAACTTCAATTAGAAATAGTAAACAAAAATCAATCCATTATTTTTATGCGATTATCATTGTAATTTTAGGAAAATAATGATCATTTTATTCTATTCCTCTATTCTTGAAACTATACAAATACTCTATGAGCACCAAGAGGTCTTTTGCTTCCGATGGCTGAAACAATCATGGCTAACCACCATTAATTTGTCATTATCGTCGGATAATATTTTTTCGTCGGATAAAATGGTGACTAACAATGACATTCTTTCTCTTCATTTTTTTCTTTTTACTTTTGTTATCTTTTCATCATCTCCGTCAAAAATATAAAATGTCGACGATGATAAATTGTACCATCGTAATGATGAAGAAGATAGGAGAAGCAAATGACAAGTCCAGACTTGGGGATGACTTAATAGAGTACTCGGCTTGTGATAGTGAATCAAAGTTCGAGAAATACTACAGTGCTAACTCGGTCATGGACACTCCAACAAGCTTCAACGGTTGTTAATGGTGTTTGAATTGATTTGGAGAAGATGGGTCTTTTTCTTTTAAAAAGAATTCAATATGAAATGCCACATGGCTTTTTTTTATATTGGTTTTTGGCTGTTTTTTAAACTACTCACGCGCTCTGGCAATGTGAGAACACAACAGGTGCAAAAATAAGTGAAAATGGCCTATTAAGTTTGGTTGAAAGTAGTTTAGTAGGGTAATAGGACCGTTCAAGTGTCTTTTTAAAAAATAGGTCTTACTTTAATGGGGTAATTATGTTTTTTCTCTTTTTCTTTTCACAAATCATTTTACTCTACCTATTTTTATTTAAGATAAAATGATGTGATAGAGAAAAAACATAAAGTGACACTTGAAGCTGTCCCAATTTTTTCAAAAAGACACCTTAATTATGTGGGTGTTTAAATATATTTATAAATAGTGCATTTTGAACCATTTTCTCATCTATGAACAAGTGTGATTCTCACTCCTTTTAATTAATTAATTTAATTTTAAAAACCGGGTTAACCCGATCCGAATCGTTTCAAAAACAAAAATTCTTGGTAATACTTAAAATAGAAAAATCCAAAAAATTCTCCTTCAAAGTTAAAATCTTTAATCAACAATCCACAAAATTATAACTCAAATAATCAACCCACAAAATTCTAACTCAAATTCATCAACCCACAAAATTCTAACTCAAATTCATCAACCCACAAAATTCTAACTCAAATTCATCAACTGGTTCTTCTTCTCCCATTACTGCTTCTCCAACTTTGTTATCAAATGACTTTTAATTAATTTTTTGGATTAAAAATTAAATCGAATTCTTATCTTTTTTAGCCGATTTCATCAAAGAGAGAGAAGAGTGCTGATTCTTTTAAAAACCTTCAACCAAAGGCTCTCTTGAAAATTTGGGGAAGATGGTGCATTTAAAAATGAATTAATTAATTAATAGAGAATATAATTGAAACGTGGCGTTTTTAAATTGATTTTTGGAAGTAAAATGATACCTTCAGTTGTCATCAGTGTGTTCACAAACATAGGAAGAAAATTGATCAAAATGGTCTATTTACAAAGATATTTGATACATTTGTTGGGTAATAGGACGTTTGCATAGTTAATGTGTCTTTTTTAAATTTCGAGACAATTTCAGTGTCACTTTATGTCTTTTCTCTTTTTTATTTTTTTTAAAAAAAATAGTGAAAGTTAAAACAGGAATATAAAAAGATAGTTTCAAATAAGTGTTATGTAACTAAGCAAATATCTATTAGTGAATTACTTAACACTACTATAATTATAATTCGTAGCTAGTGTTCCATCCGGATGGCTAGGAATGTCCAGTTTCCACTCCCTCAATTTGTATCCAACTATTTCCCCATTTTTAGAAGATTTTTAAAAAAAATTAAGTTTTGTACCAAGTTAAAATCAGACAAATAAATTGAGTTTTTTTTTACATAATGAATCAGTACTATTTCATTTGTGCTAATTTCTATCTATTTTGTCAGTAGAATCATTTAGTTCCTGGGCAACATTTTTATACTCCTTCAACGAAGCACATACAAGATAATAAACAAAGTTTAAAGCTCCTAAAACACAAATCACCCAGAAAACATTATCCAACATACCATTTTTTATATTCTCAGGCAACCATCCTGTCACTCTTTGAATCAAATCCATCACCCCATTTCCTAGATAAAATGTTGCGCCCATAAAAACTGTGGAGAAGATAAAACAAGGATAAGTTTGGCGAAGAAAAATGACAATTATATACAATTACTTCTTTTGTATTGAGGTATTTGTATAATTTATTTTGTATATTTCTTTTGATTTATATTTCTATCAATACATTTCACATACACTTCTATAGATTTAGCGTATCAATGTTTATTGTGATTTTTTTTACATTTTTCGACTTTATTTATATATTTTCAACAATTATATACAGTTTCTTCTTTTATATATTATCAGCAAGTATACGTTTCAACTACTATTTGTGTAATTCATCATTTGCACACATTTACTTATTTGTATATTTCAATCAATTGTGTATTTATATATATATATATTATCAATTCTCATTTGTATATCTGATGCAACTATATTTGTTAATGGTGTTTATATACGTTTGATTTCTATATTTATTAAGTCATTTTTTTGACATGCTTATTTAGGAAGTTAAATTTATCTTTCTTTATTTGGCGGAAGTCATATTTGGTAAGAAATTATAATCATATACAATAACCATGATTTGTGCCATTATTTTCCATTTTAATAACCTAAAGTACCGCCTCATTAATTAAGTTAAGAGTCCAAATTGTATAAAAATTAGATTTTCAGCGATATATACAAAAAGAGTAAGGCATTGCTACTGAAACTATAGCTATGCTACGTAATTAAGCAAACTGTGGCTAAGGAGGCTCATTATGTTTCTAACTCTTAGCTATTTATGAAATTCCCTCTTCAAATAAATACAATAATGTAATTAGTTTACAACAAATATAGTCATTTTATTTACATAAAAAATAGTCAAAAATCATAGGAAATATACAGTGACTATACAATATAGCTTGCCAAAGTCATAGAAAGTATACAATAATTGTACAATATAGCTTACCTATACATGAGCTATAAACTTACTATAGATTATGATACACTCAAAAGATTGAATATAATTTAACTATACATGAAATATACATTGATTATACATGAATTATACACCAACTATTTAATCTCGATCAACTCAAAATCTCCTCTAAACAGTTCCAAAATTTAGATATAAAATCCTCTCGATATTTTGAGTCTTTTGATATATAATTCTATCAAATTTTTAAGAGGAGGAGGAGGAGAAGAAGAAGAAGAAGAAGAAGAAGGGAGGAGGAGGAGGAGGAGAAGAAGAAGAAGGAGGAGAAGAAGAAGGAGCAGAAGGAGGAGGATGATGAGGAGAAACTGGTAAAAGAAGACGACAACGAAGGTAGAGAAGAAATTGGAATTTTTTTTTGGGTAATCAAATTGACCTAATGGTGATTTGATGTAATTATTCCTTGAGAGTTTGGATCAATTTAGAATCTAACTCAACTCAAAACCAATCAAATAACTTATGTGACCCTTTTTTTATTTAAATAAAAATTCATATAAATAGTTATCTATCAAAATAATAGTCATGATCAAATGTAAATTATTTATTTTATAATATAAATATACATAAAATATACATTTTAATACATAAAATGTATATTTTATATATTTAACTTGCGAATATAATTTTTTTATCGACCAAATGTGTAACTTGTCAAAAAAAAATGCAAAAGAGATCATATTTCCATTCATTGTCGTATTGACATGTTTACAAATTTGTATATGTTAGGTGTTGTTCCGATCAATACTAAATGAATATAATTATTTTTTATGTGAAATTTGAGAAGTAAAAATGGTAACTAGCTTTCCATTTTAATGTAATTATTAGTAGTTTCATGTATATTTATAAATTATAATGACTTTAATTTTTATAAACTTCCCCTTCTTTTAAGTATCCTTTACTCTAAAGTTTGTAAGGCTGACTTATATTTTCTTGATAAAAAGAGTATTTCGTATTATTGTTTTTGAATTCATAAATTAATTTACACGTTATTGTCATGTATTCCTATTTGTTAAGAAAGCAAACTTAAAATAACAATATTGAATATTAAAATAAGTGACAAAATAGAAAAAAAATCTTCTTTATTTCAAGTATACCAATATCACATGATAAATAGTATGCAGAGGATGATTATAAAATTCACAACTACAAATAAGTGATTAATCGATGCATGAAACCGATAGAGCTGAATGATCGGTTTTTCCAATTAGAAAATTGACGACATGCATTGGTTGTCTAATTTTTTATTTTATAATAATTATTATTATTAAAAATTGACGATTATTGACTTTTTTGTGGATGCTTGCAAAAAATACATATAGAAGTTTAATTGGTTTTTAGATGAGTTGTGGAAGGGCCTGAATAGGCACTAGACATATCCAATATTTCAAAGAAGGCTGATCAGGCAAGGAAAATCAGATGATCCAAGAAGAGTGTGTAATAACCCGGTTGATCATTTTTGGATTTTTTTGTAAAATTATTGTTTTCCCTTCTGATATTGACCCCGAGTTATCTTTGATTGAGTTTTGAAAATTGATTTCAAGCTTTGAGTAAAAAAATTGAGAATTTGTGTAAGTTTTGATTTAGAAAGACTTAAGTTGCTAAAAAGTGGTTTTGGTGTCTTTTAGAGTTTCGAATGTCGGAATGAAATTCCGTCGATTTCATTAGTCTCGTAATGTAGAAATTGGTTTGAGAGAGTTGTCGGTTTCATATTCGGAGTCATTTTGAGATCCTAAGTTGGAAATTGTTGAGGATTTTGCCTTTGGATTGACTTTGGTCAACATTCTGGGTTTGGGTGCTCGGATCGGAATTCCAAGAGTTCCGTTGGATTTGAGGATGATTTAGGCCTATGTGAGGTCTTGGTTGAATTTTTAGAGGTCCCAAGCTTGTTTTGGCATTTTTAGGTGTTATATTCATTTTTATGACTTTCGTGGGTTTCGGGTCAAAAAAATCTCAGATTCGTGTTTCGATGGTTCCATTGTGTTCGAAACGTCAAGTATAGTGAATTGGCATATAAAATTTGTGTGTACGGAATTTCAAACGAATCCCAAGGGTCTAGTCAGAGACTTAGAGAATTACTAATTTTTGCTGTCTGTGTTACTGGTGCCTACTCTCTGCGTTCACGGGGCTTGTGACCGCATTCGCGGAGAGGATCTATGGGGGCCTCCGCGTTCGCGGGAGCTCTGCCGTGTTCACAGAAAGCATGTTCATTAACCATAGACAGAATATTTTCCGAAAATCGGGGTTCTGCTCCATTTTATCATTTTTGAGTTTTGGGAGCTTTGGTGTGGCGATTTGAACAAGATTCTTTAGAAGAAATATTTGGGTAACGATTCCTAACCTTAAATCTTCAATTACCCAGTATTATTTATGAATTTAAGTATTTAAATCTAAGGTTTTGAAATGGAAAATTGGGGTTTATCTTCAAGAACCCAAGAGCTTAGTAAAATGGTGATTTTTATCTGATTTTAATTCTTTTTTCGAAATGGTTTTCACCGATGAATTTCAAATGCCTTGGGTAATATTTTCAAGTAAAGATTTTCGAATTTAAACCTCAATTTCGAAATTGTGTTTTTGAGTTGATTGACCCTGTCTAAATTGTTTGAGTTGGGTAGTGGTAATTTCGAAATTTTATTGTGATTACTTGATTAAACTAGATTGTGAGGCTTTGGATATCGTTCGGAAAGAGAATACCCAAGTCTTTGATTGACTATTTGATTGAATTGAGGCAAGTGATTTCCTAAACTTCTTAAATCTAGTTGATCGTGTATTTTCCCTTCATTATGTGTATTGGGGAGTAATGTGAATGAGGTGAAGGGTTCATTGTTTCACTTGCTTAATCTTAATGAATAAAGAAAGGGTTAAATAAAAGGCAACGTGTTGATCAAGATACTTTGTGAATTTCCCTTGTTGTGAGCCCTAATGTGTTGATTGATGAAATGCTTTGATGGAATTATTGTGGACTCGAACTGTTTGAGTAATTATCTCTTCCTTATGGTGTGAGATTGCTTATTTACATTGATTTTTGCGCACGTACGTGACGAGACATGTGATGGTTATTGATGCCGAGATTATTTTTGGTAAGTGTTATTGATGCCGAGGTCATTTTCGGCAAGTGTTATGATGCCGAGGTCATTTCCGACAAGTGTTATTATGCCTTGATCATTTTCGGCGAATGCTATTGATGTCGAGGTCATTTCTGGCAAGTGTTATTGATGGCGAGGTCATTACCTGCGAGTTTATGAACTATGGGAGGTTCCTATGAGTTTCGATTGAAATTGTGCATGATAAACCTTGAAATTTGATGTTCCCTATACTTGGTTAATATGCTTTGATAAACTTGATACTTGTGATTGATTTACTTAACACTTGTGATTGTCATACGTGTTACTTGATGATTATTAGACTATGACTATTGGATTGTGACTATTGGACTGTGATTATGAGAACTTGTGAACTGTTAGGTTGGACTGATTTATATTCCGATTATAGTTTGAGGAGGTTCGATTGGGGTGAAAGGAGTACTCGTTTCCTTCTAGTTTTGTTTTGTTTAGTAGGTTGCTTGCTGAATACCGTGTTGTTGGTACTCACTTCTTTCTTCTACACTTGTGTAGGTTCGGAGGCCAGACCCGTGTGATCTCCTTTTTCTCCTATTTGTGAGGCTTACTGAGGATACGTTGAGAGGTAGATGTTTGTCATCCCGACGGACTCTCTTGTTCCTTTTAATTTATGCTTTGTTCTATTTGAGAAACAAAGACTTGGGACTTGTAATCATCTTTAATTTACGCACTTTATGCTTTAGTGGCTTGTACACGTGACAACCAGGTTTTGGGGTTACTGTTTAGAATAAATAAGTTTTTCGTTCTTATCTTATCCTTGCTTTACTTTCCGCATTTCTTTCGTTTCGTTGGGTTGAGGTTGACTTGTCTTGGTGGGAATAGACAAGTGTCATCACGTCCATTTTTTGGTTGTGATAGAGTGATTCAACATATCATGGGGTTATTGTCAGCTTGAGGACAAAGAGGAGTCTGATAAGTAATATATTAAGTGTCCATTTGGATTAACTTATTTTTAGATGTTTTTGACTTTTAAGCATTTTTTTTTAGTTTTGGAGGTGTTTGAGAAGGTTTAAAAATTGTTTTTAAGACCATTTCCAACCCAACACCAAATTTTACACCAAATCCTTATTTGGTGTAAAATTTGATGTTTTGGAGCTCCAACCCAACACCAAACTTTACACCATTTTGGTGTGTGAATAGTGTTACACCAAATTTGGTGTAACACTATTCATCACACCAATTCACTTTATTGAATATTTTAATATTATTTCATTAATTAAACATTATATAAATTGTATGTTTTAATTAAATCTCTTATATATTTAATTATTTTTTATGTAATATTTTTCAATTATGTAATGTTTATTTAATTGTATTTCATTAATGATTTCACTTTTATTTGTATTATCCATTATTATGTATAATGTATAATATTTGCTAGCAATTTATATTATTTAAAAAATTATGGTATAAAATAATTTTATATTAAACGACTATAAAACAAAATAATATGAATTATATATGGTGAATGTTTTAAAAAGAATTTGTTTTTTGAAATAAGAAAATATAAATGAAATAAGAAATAATAATATAATAAAAAAGAGAGAGAAAAATATTCCTTTTTGGTGTAAAATTTGGTGCAGTGAGTTGGAGTTGATTTACACTAAAATAGTGCTTACACCAAATTTGGTTTAAAATTTGGTGTTTGGGTTGGAGATGCCCTAAACATTTACTTTTAGGCTAAAAAAATTAAGAATAAGTCAAAAGTCAAAAGTCAAAAGTAGGGTATCATTTACCTATGACTTATAAGTTACTTTTTATAAGTCGGTCCAAACAGGCCCTAAATCTTAGAATATTATTTTTTCTATTATATCCAATTTAATGTAATTAAGTAGTTTTAGTTTATTTGCGGGGAAATTATATGGACATAAGAAAAAATAAGTATGAGTAGGATCCAGATCAATGAGTTGAGTCACTGACTGAGATACCTATGTAAGTGATCTAGATGTAGAAATAACTCAACCTCAAATTTAAACCTAAAAAAAATGGTGTTTTTAATTTTATGTAAGGATATCTTGGTCTTGATTCTTCTAATGGGTGTGATTTTGATGAGTATCTTAACTAGAGATTAGAAAAAACTATAGATGGCGTGGAAATGAAAAACTTTTAGTGTGGTGAAGGATCCATAGCAGCACATTTTCAAAACTTAGCAACGTGATTCGAAATGTGCTAGCTATTCAAAAATCATCAGTAGCTTCAAAAGTCGCTTTTATCCCAATAAGATTTCAAATCAGAGATCATAGACCGTCATTAGCACATGAAAGCTTGGAAATATCGTGGTTATTTAGAGATTAGATCAATGCTGAAATAAGAAACTATGAGCTACCAAAATTAATTTCCCGTCAAGAAGACAAATCATATATATATATATAAAGCTAGATAAAAAAAGAAGTGATGTGGCACCTCTCAATAGCCAAGGATCTTATTTATCTTTTTTGTGGTTTTTTTGATATTTTTTTTAATTTTTCTCAATTATTTTATTTTATAAAATCATCTTTTTACCTCTTCAATTACATAAATTTAAATCTTAATTAATTTAGTAATGTCTATAACTCCTAACCTTTCATATTCATAACCTTCATATTATTTAATATACAAATTTATAACTCCTTAAAATGACACTTATAAAAACTTATCTTGAGACATGTATGATGATTATTTTATTTTCATTTTTCTTATTCTTCATCTTGTGTTTCTTTGGTTGATCATTTTTTGTCTTCTTTGATTTGATTTTGCAGGAGAGATATGTATAATGAAGAATGTTTTACATAGTTATTTTTTGTTAGGTAAAATGTTTAGACTTGCATAATATAATTTATTTATTTTTTCTCTTTGTAGTTTCTAGAGAATATTAATGTTAGACATCCTTGCATAGTTTGATTTTGGCATGTCTAATACTTATAATTATCACTTTTTTCTATTGTAATTATATATTTAATATATGATACAAATCATGAATTATTATTTTTAGAAAAGGATGTGATTTTTTTCTCTTTTGCTTCTCTTTGTGGTTTCTTAAGATTTTTTTTATTTTTTTTTACTTGTTTTTGTAGTTTCTAAAGAATCTGATTATTTTTACTCTCTTCTTCTCTTTGTAGGTTTTCGAGAATTGAATTATGTTATGTTGAGAACATGGTCCTTCTTTCCTCTTCAACTCATAATTGAATATTCTTTAAAGTTTTTACTTGATTAGTTAACTTTATTATTATTATTATTATTATTATTATTATTATTATTATTATTATTATTATTATTATTATTATTATTATTATTATTATTATTATTATTATGTATTTTTGTTGTTGTTGTTGTTGTTGTAAGGTTAAATTATTGGAGTTTTCAAGTCAAGATATTTTTGAAAATAAAAGTAGAAAAGGGAGTTAACATATACATGTATGCTACTCAAGAAAGTATGTAGATAATTTTGTAGTTGTGTGGATCAATTTTTATTAATTATAATGATAGAACATGAGAATGTAAAGTTGATTTGTAATTTTCAAGATACAGTTTAATTCATAGAAAAATTGATTATTAATATGTAACTTTGCAATCTTCATATTTTAATTTTTATTATTATTAGAAGTTTTCAAGTTTTGAGATTTTTAGAGATCACTGTTATGATTTGTTGGGTCCGAACTCAAAATGTAAAAGTATTTGATTAGGATAAAAATAATTTAGTAAAACTGTTTGTCTCTCTCAATCTACTTTCTTTACCAACATATAAATTATCTAGAAGAAAAGTGATATGACACTTTTTTTTTTGCCAAGAATCATATTTATCTTTTTTTTCTCATTTTCTTGATAATTTATTGTTTATATATTTCTTATTATTGTATAAAAATGAATAT
>JAJONR010002677.1:0-70193 GCA_029582245.1 Solanum etuberosum
CATCTTTGTATGTACATATGTACATACATATATCTATGTACATATGTACATACATATATCTATGTACATATGTACATACATATATATATATATATATATATATATATATATATAGTTTTTTGTACTTTTTATTTCCCGATCATTGGAAGCAATCTTCACTGGCACAAGGATCTCCTCACAGCAACCTGCACTACGATAGAAATCGAAAATGAGTTTATGAAGGCTTCGAGTAGTGCGGGATAGGCTAATCACCAGACTGCTCTGGAATAGGTTAATCGCTGGAGACAAGTTGAAATCTATAGTAATGCTGATTGGGGTGGGTCAGTAGAAGACAGGAGATCAACTTCCGGATGAGAAAAGATCGCTGAGAAAGCATCTTGGCAAAGATAAAAGAGTTCGATACCTGACCGAATGACCATACTTAAGCAATTCTTCTTATTCTTCTTCTTTCTTAGTTGAAGTTCCCCTTCTCCGGCAGCTAGGTTTTCCGGGGTTGGTTCCTCTACTAGAATAGGTCCCGAACGCCTCACTTTTCTTACTTTCGGTGTAGGTCGTGATGTGCCTTGAGATGGCCGTCTCTTGTCCCCCTTTCAGTGGGAAGGGAATCCACTGGAGCAGGAGTGGAGAGAAAGCGAAAGAGGAAAGGTATTTTTTCATTTGATTGATCGATTCAGAGTCCCGAACCGAAGCCCAAGCCCATACTCTGACTAAGAAAAGTGGAAGTTCCTACCCTGGAAAAATTGACATACGATCTTTCTGGATTAGGGAGCAGAGTATGAAAGGCCAACCTGAGAGCGAGGCAAGCCGGGAAGGGGCTGAGACTTAGGATTCGAAGACCAAGTCAGAGACTACTAGACGTCTCGCAGAGCGACTCTCAACGAGGACGTTGAGACTGTTCGAAATAAAAAGATATATATATATATATATAGCGCGACCTCACCTGGGATAAAACTATAAAAAGATTAATCAACAAGAGTACCGTGTTCCATTTTCATCAAATGATTATTATTATTTGCACTATTTTTTGTTCAAAACTAGACAAATCAAAGTGTCCTGCAAATTTACTATTTTAAAACGTAACATATTAGTATATATATATATATATATGACCATACATCCAGTAATAACAACAACATATATATACTTTAGCCTATTTATCTTTGTATATTTGAAATTGCATCAAGTGACAACATACTTGAACTATTAATCCCCTCTCTAATTTCCTTTATAATAATTTCCTCATTACCCATTGTCATCTCTTCTTTATTAATTTTATTATCACATAACAACAATTGTTCCTACCCTGAATTTCCGATTAATCCAAATTCACCCCTGATCATTTCATTCCCATTTTCAATTCCTTTCTAACATAACTCTACAACACCCATATATAACAAATACTTGTCATGAATCATTTAAATAAAAACAGTACAATATATATGACCCAGCCTTACCTGGGATAAGGCTATAAAAAATGAATCAACAAGAGTATTGCATTCCATTTCCATCAGAGGATTATTATTATTTGCACTATTTATTTCAATACTAGACAAACCATAGTGTCTTGAAAATTTACTGTTTTTTAAATGTAACATATATATATATGTATATATATATATACGACCACACATGAATTAATAACAACAACGTATATATACTTTAGCTCATTTTCCTTTGTATATCTAAAATCTTAAATTGCATCTCGTGACAACATACTTGAACTATTAATCTCTCTCTAATTTTCGTTACAATTATTTCCTCATTACCCATTATAATCTCTTCTTCATTAATCATATTATCACATAACAACAATTGTTCCTACCACACATTTTTGATTAATCCAAATTCACCTCTCATTTCATTCCAATTCTCAATTTCTTCATACCATAACTCTTCTGCACCCATATATAACAAATACTAGTCATGAGTAATTTTTTTCTATAAAAATTAAATAATATAAAATATATATATGACCCGGCCTCACTTGGTATAAGTCTATAAAATGATTAATCAACAAGAGTAATGCATTCCATTTCCATCAAAGGATTATTATTATTTGCACTATATTCTTAAATACTAGACAAATCTTAGTGTCCTAAAAATTAAGTGTTTTTAAACGTAACATATTATTATATATATATGACCACACATCAAATAATAACAACAACATAGATACAATTTAGCCCATTTCCCTTTGTATATTTGAAATTGCATCTCGTGACAGCATCCTTGAATGATTAATCTCCTCTTTAATTTTCGTTATAATAATTTTCTCATTTCTCATTATTATCTCTTGTTCATTAATCTTATTATCAAATAACAACAATTGTTCCTTCCCTGCATTTCCGATTCATTCAAATTCACCCCTCATTTCATTTTCATTCCCAATTTCTTTATACTATAACTCTCTTGCTCCCATATACAACAAATTCTAGTAATGAATCAATTTTTTTTTATAAAATTAAAAATAGTATAAAATAATTATATGACCTGGCCTCACCTGGGATAAGGCTATAAAAATATGAATCAACAAGAGTACTACATTCCATTTCCATCAAAGTTTTATTATTATTTGCACTATTTTCTTCAATATTAGACAAATCATAGTGTCCTGGAAATTCATTGTTTTTAAACGTAACATATTAGTATATATACTACCACACATCCAATAATAATAACATATATGGACCGATCCGCAGGACTCTACTAGATATTTTCTCTCATACTAACGATGCCGATCAACCTATAGCTCTGATACAAAATTATCAATATTCGATTTCTCAGGTCATGATGGTATCTACTATACCACACCATTAGGTAAGCCTAACCCTTAGCCTAAAGCCATAAGCAACGAGCTACAATGCAGAAGATAACTTAGAAGAAGCAAGCGCTAATAATATAGAGAAGAGAGGTACATCAACAAAAATAATACAAGAAACCATCTCCAAGACCTGAAATTAGCCAGTAGTGGAGAGTCTAATTACATAAGAGTACAAGAATTTTACAAATACAATACAAGCATATGTTGTCTCTTAAAACAACATAAAAACTAGCCTAGCCAAAATAGAGGGGGAACGAATAACTCCTAAGCTATTGGGCCTTATGTTTTGCTGCTGCTGTTGCCTGAAACATTGGACCTTCAATCCATTTCCCTTTGTATATCGCTACATACAATCCCTTCTTGTCGTTGAATATGGTTATATCAGATGTATATCTGCTTATATAGCAACCTCTGAGACCTGTATAATAACTTCATTTCTCTTGTATTTCAGCTTCCATTCCTTCGGATGATTGATGAGGCCGAGTCAGAGATACGGGATTGTTGGGCTTAGCTCAATGGAGAGTGCAAAAATGAAAAAGGCCCAGGTGACCCTATTGAGAAGAAGTTCATGCGAGGAAAAACAAAAGAAGAGATTAGAAGAAAATATCCAATACAAAATAAAGATTATGCATGATTGATTTTCAAACAAATCATTTGAAATATATTAACTTCAAAATAGAATCAATACCAAGACACAAAAAAACCCGGAGATAACTAATCGTAGTGTAATAGGAAGATTTAAATACATAAGAAGAGAATGAATCAATCTATGTATTTATTTAAAGAACAAGATTGAAAATAAACATTTTAATACGATAATCATTAAAACTTTTCCAAGTAACCTAAAGAGATAAATTCACTAAAAATAGTTCATTAAAATAGCATGATAATCAATTAAAAAACCTTTTCTACATTATGATTTAGCAATGAAGACAACTACCCATTTTCAGTTCTCAGAATTGTATTGAATAATGAATAATGAGGGTTTAGTTATATGATTGGAAACCTTGAGAAATTAATCCCAAATTTGGTGAGGGAATGTGCAAAATAAAGAAATTCATTGGAGGATAAGATTAGAGGTGGAGGTTCGTTTAATTTCCGTATGAACATGAACATATTATGTTAAGGAGATGAAACGAATTGACACCACGTGGCCCATCTCGAAGCTTCGCTTGCACGTTGGTTAGTACAGATTTGGAAAGGAAATTATGAATCGACATTGTTCATGGTCGATTTCTAGGTTCTTGAGCTTAAGTTTTTTGAAGGAGAGGAAGTGGATAAAGGGGGCGCATTGGTGTTGTCACGACCCAGGGGTACCCCCTAGATGTAACATGGCGTATAGAACCCCGAAGGATCACATACAAGCCACTTAGCTTCCACAACATAAGAAATAGAATAATTAGAGTAAAACAATAGTCCAAGTCCAATAGTTTTTATAAAAGAAAAGCGGAAGTCTAAAACACTTGTCTCAATATAGCCATCTAGTACAATAGAATGAAATTGGGCCTAGCCCATACATCATGTCCAAAACTGAAATACATGAAAGAAAGTGAATCAATGATAATCCGTCCTCGAATCATGAGGACTCACCAAAGCTCAAAAATCTTGATATCAACCACTAGCCCCGAAACTGAAAACCTGACTGTCGGACCCTACATTTGGGAAAATGTAGGCAAGCGTATGCGTTAGTACAAAACAATGTACCAAGTATGATAGCTATGCATAAAACATTTAAATCATACTAAAAGGGACATTTCATTTCATGACATGCAATTGACCAAGCTAAAACATGATATAAGAGAGTTAGAAAACATAAGTCATAAAACCATGGTCAATGCAAGCTAATCATCTTTAAAGCCTTTGAACACATATGAGATACTTCTTGAAGTAACCTTAGTTCATAATTAATGTGGGGAATTATCCTTAACCAACATAGAGACCATGTGAGCTATAACATGATCCCCGGTGTCTCCCACACCGAAAAGGGTTGTCATACTTTCCAAGGTAAGGACCATAACTTCTAGCTTAGGTGGATACACTAGCTAATGTTTATCTAGACAATCATCCTATGGGGGTACATAGGTAAGGGACAAAGAAATTGCTTCTAGAAACCCGTACTCTACTCACGGAAGAGCTTCCATTTCAATATCCTCTCGGTGCTAAGCTAAATCCACAGAATAGTCATTTTTTCTTGTTCTTATTATCCATGGAAAGGCACATCATCTTGCCAATCCAAGCTAAGTCATCATCCATGGAAAGATATCTTTCAATAACAAATCCAAGCTAGGTTCATTAGGATAGCTCTTAATCTTTGATTCAATTAGGTGAGAAAGCCTTTCAACCTTAGAATCCTTATTATGTGAGAAAACCTTTCACATATTTCTTTTATGTTTATATGAGAAAAATCCTTTCAACAACACATCATCATCATCATTGAAACTTTACTCTCAAAGCATCCTTAAAATATTTGCATAGATTTCATAAGAAAATGCATAAATCCATGATTTACCTTTCAATTTTCAAAACCCACTTTCAACCATCAACACTTAGAAAATAAGGGTTAGATATGGATTTCATCATAAATTCATGTAAAGCTAGCAATACATGCTTAATTTCATAAAACTATTCCTTTACAATTAAAATCCCACATCATATGATTCATAACTTGAAAACATGAGGATTACATGGGTTCATGGGGAAATAATCATAAAATCATAGTATTTAATCAATTCATGCATAAGAGATCATAATTCAATCATTTAAATCAATAATGAAAAGAACCCATGATAATTGAAGAAAACCCTAACTAGATTTGGGGAATTCTAACTTTGAAAATAGAGGAATTTGGGAACTCCATGGTTGGAAAGAATCTATGGATGAAAACTATCATACCTTGAAGCCAATTACTAATATTCAATGGAGGAATTGAGACTTGACTTGAAAGCCTAGGTTGAATCCTTCTTCTTCTTTCAATTTTCTAGAGAGAAATATTTTGGAGAGGAGAATTGATCTTCTTTTGTGATTTTGGGAGAATGACTTGAATTGGCTAATTTGGCGGTTGAAAAAACTTATATATGGGTCTTAATGAAGGGTAAAATGACGTAGTATAGGAGTTAATTAATTAGAAAAAGACCCAACTAACCCTGAAATCAACTGCCAGTTTCCCACCAACGGGCCACTGACGACAGACCATGATCAGGACGATGGACCGTCCTGCACGGCCGTCTATGGTGGTCAAAAAACTTGATCTGAGGGTCTTGGACCACGGCTCCTGGACCACGGACCGTGGACCCACTGACGGTCCGTAGGTCCAGTCGTGGTTCCTGCCTGGACAACTTTTGGGGTGACCTATCCATGGACCCACCACCTACGGTCTGTGGTCCAACCCACGGGCCGTGGTTGGCCTTCGTGGATGACACCTGGGAATCCTGAACTTACTATGGTGCCCTCTTTCGGATCTGGGGTGTTACAATATCTCCCCCTTGGGATAATTCGTTCTCGAATGAGATTCAAGATAGTACGAAAAGAGTAGGAGAGGAACTAACAACCCAACCTACAATGCAAGGCATACAACCAAAGAGGAACTATCGACTCCAAGCTAAGACGTTACCAAAACATCATAAGAGGGGTGAAGCTAAATCTAACAGCGCATCATGCATGCAAAGCACAAACCCGAGGAGGAAACATCAACTCCAAGCTAAGATCCAAGGAGGAAACATCAATTCCAAGCTAACAACATACTCAAATGCATATGTTCGAGGAGGAAATTTCACTCCAAGCTAAAATCATGCCCATAACATCATATCAAGTAGTCTACATGCAATTCATACTTATGTGCACATAAACATGTAGAAATGAATCAAATTGACTCATTTTCTCAAAACTTGAACTTTTCATAAATCATGCATAGTAAGGAAATCATGGAAACACATAAGACACACGACTCTAAAATAAGGAATAAACCATGAGGAACTCATTACCTCAAGCTAGAATAGGAGTAGAAGGAAAGAGATGAAGATATCGGGACATCATATCGGCCTCGACCTCCCAAGTAACACCCTCAACTAACTGATTCATCCACAACACTTTCACAGAAGCTATTTCTTTATTTCTCAACTTCTTGACTTGCCGGTCTAAAATCTCAACTGGAACTTCCTCATAAGAAAGATTCTCCTTAACTCCCAAACATTCTAAGAAAACTATGGATTTTGGATCACCAACACATTTCTTCAACATAGAGACATGGAAAACTGGGTGCACCGATGCCAACTCATTTGGAAAATCTAGCTCATAAGCAACCTTACCAACACGTCTCAAAATCTGATATGGGCCTACATATCGTGGACTAAGCTTCCCTTTATTTCCAAACCTCATTACACCCTTCATGGGTGAGATTTTCAAATAAACCCAATCATGAATATCAAACTCAAGATCCCTTCTTCTCACATCGGCATATGACTTTTGCTAACTTTGAGTCGTTTTCAACCTTTCTCTAACAAGTCAAACTTTCTCTATGGTCTCATGTACCAACTCGGGACCTATTAGGGCAACTTCATTCACCTCAAACCATCCTATATGAGATCTACACCTCCTACCATATAATGCCTCAAATGAAGCCATATCAATACTCGAGTGATAACTATTGTTATAAGCAAACTCAATCAATGGCAAATGGTCATCCCAACTACCCTTAAAATAAATCACACAAGACCTTAACATATCTTCCAAAGTTTGGATAGTAGGCTCCGCTTGCCCATCGGTTTGGGGATGAAAGGACGTACTAGGATCATTGGGACCCGAACCACTAGTAGGAGCTTTCTTGCCCTCTCTTCCTTTAACCGCAAGCATTGGGCAATCCCTCATTTTATGACCACTCTTACCACAACTAAAGAAACCATCCGTGCCGGCTAGGAACTTACCCTCGTGCTTCCTTCCACACCTAGTACAAGTAGACATGGACAATGAAGATCCACTACCATTCCCTCCTTGAGGCTTAGGGTTAGACACCCTATCTTTGTTGAACTTAGGAGGAGCATTGGAGGAACCTTGATCGGAAAACCTTTGTCAAAATCTAGAACGACCATGTCCATCGGACCTTGCATGAGAGAAATTACCATCACCGGACTTAGCTCTTTTTACCTCTCTAGACTTTTCCTTAAGTTTCTCCTCCTCAATTTGTTGTCCATGAATCATAAAATGAGATATGTCCATGTCATTAATGAGCATGGCGGTACGACACTCTTTAACCACCATTTCGGACACACCCGAAATGAACTCACTCATCCTTGCCCTTGGATCGGCAACCATTGTTGGAGCATACTTCGATATTTGTGTGAACTTTAGAGTATATTCCTTCACACTCATACTTCCTTGTCGAAGGTTAATGAACTCAAGCACCTTGGATTCCCTCATCTCAAGGGGAGAGAACCTATCAAGGAAAGCAACCTTAAACTTCTCCCAATCAATAGGACCTGTATCTTTTGGTCTCCCTTCCTTCCATTAGTTGAACCAAATTTAAGCCACACCTTTTAGTTGATAAGCGGCCAACTCCACCATTTATACCGGTGTCACTCCCATAATCATCAAAACCTTATAGACCTCAACAATGAATTCTTAAGGATCTTCCTCAACCTTAGAACCATGAAACTCCGAACGATTCATCCTAGTGAAGTCCCTGACTCTAGATACCGCTGTGCCCATATTTGGGTTCACGGGGACCGTAACCTCCATATTGGTTAGTACAAAACAATGTACCAAGTATGATAGCTATGCATAAAACATTTAAATCATACTAAAAGGGACATTTCATTTCATGACATGCAATTGACCAAGCTAAATCATGATATAAGAGAGTTAGAAAACATAAGTCATAAAACCATGGTCAATGCAAGCTAATCATCTTTAAAGCCTTTGAACACATATGAGATACTTCTTGATATAACCTTAGTTCATTATTAATGTGGGGAATTAGCCTTAACCGACATAGAGACCATGTGAGCTATAACATGATCCCCTGGTGTCTCCCACACTGAAAAGGGTTGTCCTACTTGCCAAGGTAAGGACCGTAACTTCTAGCTTAGGTGGATCCACTAGCTAATGTCTATCTATACAATCATCCTATGGGGCACATAGGTAAGGGACAAAGAGATTGCTTCTAGAAACCTGGCCTCTACTCACGGGAGAGCTTCCATCTCAATATCCTCTCGGTGCTAAGCATAAATCCAATGAAATAGTCATTTCTTCTTGTTCTTATTATCCATGGAAAGGCACGTCATCTTGCCAATCCAAGCTAAGTCATCATCAATGGAAAGGTATCTTTCAATAACCAATCCAAGCTAGGTTCAATAAGATAGCTCTTAATCTTTGATTCACTTAGGTGAGAAAACCTTTCAACCTTAAAATCCTTATTATGTGAGGAAACCTTTCACATATTGCTTTTATGTGTATATGAGAAAAATCCTTTAAACACCACATCATCATCATCATCATTGACTCTTTAATCTCAAAGCATCCTTAAAATATTTGCATAGATTTCATAAGAAAATGCATAAATCCATAATTTACCTTTCAAGGTTCAAAATCCACTTTCAACCATCAACACTTAGAAAACAAGGGTTAGATATAGATTTCATCATAAATACATGTAAAGCTAGCAACACATGCTTAGTTTCATAAAACTCTTCCTTTATAATCAAAATCCCACATCATATGATTCATAACTTGAAAACATGGGGATTACATGGGTTCATGGGGAAATCATAGTATTTAATCAATTCATGCATAAGAGATCATAATTCAATCATTTAAATCGATAACGAAAAGAACCCATGATAATTGAAGAAAACCCTAACTAGATTTGGGGAATTCTAACTTTAAAAATAGAGGAATTTGGAAACTGCATGAATGGAAGGAATCTATGGATGAAAACTATCATACCTTGAAGCCAATTCCTAATCTTCAATGGAGGAATTGAGACTTGACTTGAAACCCTAGGTTGAATCCTTCTTCTTCTTTCAAGTTTTTAGGGAGAAATATTTTGGAGAGGAGAATTGATCTTTTTTTGTAATTTTGGAAGAATGACTTGAATTGGCTAATTTGGGGGTTGAAAACACTTATATAGGGGTCTTAATGAATGGTAAAACGACGTAGTATAGAAGTTAATTAACTAGGAAAAGATTCAACTAACACTGAACTCAACTGCCAGCTGCCCACCGACAGGCCACTGACGACGGGCTGTGGTTAGGACGACGGACCGTCCTGCACGATCGTCGATGGTGGTCAGAAAACTTGACTGAGGGTCTTGGACCACGACTCCTGGACCACGAACCGTGGACCCACCAACGGTCCGTAGGTCCAGTCGTGGTTCCTGCCTAGATAAATTTTAGGGTGACCTATCCATGGACTCACCTACGGTCCGTGGTCCAAACCACGGGCCTTGGTTGGCCTTCGTAGATTGCACCTGGAAATCCCAAAACTTGCTATGGTGCCCTCTTTCGGATCTGGGTGTTATAGGTGTTGTCACTGCTTTCTTTTTAGATAAAGAGAGGAGGGTGTGAGGCGCGTATCATGAGAATTATCTGAAAAAGTCAGGAACTGACCGAGTTTAGAGATATTGGGCCTGAAATTGGTTCAATAGGTTCTAATCGAATACAAACTTAATACAATTTAGTTCAAATTTTTCATAAATGGAAGCAAGACGAGTTAAATACTTGTTTAATTTAACGAGCTTCTTAGTTTTAATAAAGTAAAATAATTATCTAATTATATGAAATGTAAGAGTAATTATACCACTTAATGGTGATTTAATTAGTTTAAGCAATACAAAATGCGTACTTAATTTAAACACTATTTTTGAGATAATTTTCTAAATAAAATGCATATATAAATATATAAAAGTATATAGTATTTTTTTTGAAAAATAACAAAATTACTTAGAAAATGATTTAAAGTATTTTTAGATTTCTAAAGACAATTGTTTCAAATTGTTTGAAATAGAAGAGACCGGTAATTAATTACGTTGTGGAGGGATAAATTGGATGTCAACAATGTGCAGGTAGTATTGGGAGAAATGCTTTGTGTTTATTCTCAATATGAGTCAGACATTTTTACGTTTTGGGTAATGAAAGACTATTGTATCAAAGAATCATGGACGAAATTATTTAATTTACAAGGTACAATTTTTTAAGTCATACTTATGAAGATATGAATTTATTAATTTATGAATATCACTGATAATGCTCAACTATGATCCTTAAAACATCATTTGTAGTGAATAAAAACCCAATGAAGAGTCGGGGTCGAATCTGATAACGCTCAACTACACTTCATTCAATTATAAGTGTAGGCGGTCGCAATCAAGTATAAACCCAATGAAGAGTTGGGGTCGATCCCACATGGAGTGATACAGTAGAAAATTCAATTACGAAGTGAAAGGAGTGTTCTAGTCGGTTATAGGAATATAAATTTTAGAAACAATTAAATTAAATTGTAGGGGTTTGACAACTAGTGTCAATTGGGGGGGGGATTAGAGTGACAATTAACAACTACGTAAACATGAGAGTAATCAAGTAGAGAGGCATCCTTAGGGATGTGATCAATTAACCGCCAATTTCGCTATATGGGTGATTATTATTTACTAAAAAGACGTTGAATCTTAGCGGGTAGGCCAGGGTTTAAGTGTAACAGCTATTTCTCAATCAACCATTACGAATCAAGCGAGTTCTCTCGAACCTCAATAAGCCCAACAAATATGAACATCCCAAAACCTCAATTGATCTACTCTCTCGAGCTAGATTGGTAGGATTGGGTCTAGACCCACTTTCTCAAGCTGAATCCATAAAGACCCAATCACTACAATCATCAATTGATAGCTTTAATTATAAAACCTCTTTCTCAAGCAAGCATAGAATACTAAGCTAGAATTGTATTTGCAACTACAATTCATCAATTAAAACTCAACTATCAATTGAACCCACTTCAAATAAATAATTAAATCAGTAAATACTAACACCCATAAGCTAATTGAGACAATTAATCACATAATCACACCCCAAGAATGGGGGTTGTAGCCAAACATTATAAAAAGCAAGAAAATGTTACCAACTATGTTCTCCATCAGTTTGGGTAACAAATTGCAGGTCTTCACAATGCTCAAAATTAGTTCAATATCCAAACCCAACTCTAAATATCTACTCAAAACTCAAATAATAGTGTTAGGGATCAAAAACCCTGTGTAGGAACTCTCACAAACTCAAAAAATTCGCTCAAAACTTCGGAACTCCTTGAAACTCTTTTAAAAATTATATTTATACGTTCCCAGATTCTTGGCTTTGGATCCGTTCGGCGGAATTAGTCGAGCATCACCGACCAGGTCGGCGATGCGCCAAATGTCCCTTTCCATCACCTTTTTTACTTGACTCTTCACAATTTCTCTTCTGTGACTTTAGGCGATCAAAATCTCCATCGTTGATCCAGTCGGTGCTTCGCCGAAATGCCATTTTTCATTGCCGAGTTGACTTTTTCCCAGGGCTGGCCTGCTGTAACTTTCGACAAGCTGAAGAGCCACTCGGCGACTCGCCGAGTGGTCTTGGCGATCACCTGCCTTTCTTGTATTCAGTTTTTTCAGCTTTTTCGCTCCTTTTTACCCGGTAATGTCCTTGCCTTGCTCTTTTGCCTTCATTGCTGCAAATTAGCATTCAAACATCAGTTTAGAGCATAAAATAGGCATTGAGGACACTAAAACTCTAGATATCTAGTCCTAAGTGAGTCGAAATCCCCGACTCATCAACACCCCCAACTTAAACTTTTACTTGCCCTCAAGTAAAATACAAGATCAATCAGTTCAACAGAGATGTCTACAAATAATGCTACTCAAAACTCAACATGAATGCACACAAGAGGTTCAAACTACCCATACAATGTTCTATTGTGCACTACAAGTTTCAAACTGTGACTAGCCATCATCAAATAGAACTCAATCTCACAATGCTTGCTTCAAATGCAAGTTCAAGCTTAATAAAAGTATTCGAATGCCCTCACACCAAGAATGATTCCATGCTCACACAAGGTTCATCAAAATTTCAGAATTAAGGAATCAAAAAAACAACTCTCACACTCTCAAAGATGAACACATGCATATTTCTATCCATCGGCTTGCCCGTATTTACCAATCAACATGACATTAAGCCCAATCAAGAACTCAAAGCTCTTTCAAGGCTTGTAACGGGGCTAAGGGCTAAGTTATGATTATTTTTGCTTAGTGACTACTACCTTCATGAAACATGGCCTGCATTTCACTTTTTCTCCTTTTCTTTCACTCTTTTGATTTTTCACAATCTACCCTATGTTCTTTTAAGCATGACTCATTGGACACCCCATTTCTTTTCTCTATTGTACATACTTTATTTCAACAATTCTTTTCTTTTTTGATCTTTTTCTTCTCTTTTTTTTATATGGAGGGGTTCCATCTTTTTCAACATGATTCCTCAAGGGCGAATTTCTCAAAATCCTTGACTTTCCTCACTTTTTTTACCACACCCCCAACTTAGGCTTTTGACTTAAGTTGGATTATTCAAAAGGACCACTGCTTCATAAAGATTTTAGGTGGGAAGGGAAGAGGTCAAATGTGCTCAAGTTTCATCCAAAGAAGGGATAGGCTCAAACGGTGCCAAACAAGGTTCACACTCTCACAAGGTGGTCACACAGAGGTATAACAACAATTTTGGTTCACTATTCACCAATTGTGCCTAAGATCATCTCTATCATTCACCTACATTAGTCGATTGGACGAACGAGGCAAGTTCTAGGTATTATCTCACACATTTCAAGATAACTCCACCACACATGGCATTTAACACAATCATCAAACAAGACTCTACAATTTTAGCTCACGTGCAATGATCATAACAAGATTCATTTCAACAATTTGCCAGTCACAATGAGATACTAAGAGTTCACATATGACTTATGCAACTCAAATTTGCCTCATTGGAATCGCACACACATATCGTTCAATCAAGAGCACTATTCAAGTCATCGGTATTGATCACAATCGACATTCAAATTTGCAAGATATCAACCATATTCACAAACATCAAGAGGTGACAAATTTTTAATTTGGGTAAAAATTGACCTTCACATTAGAAACCAATGGATCAAAAACCAATAGTCACAAACAAACTCAAGCATTCACAACAAGAAACATTATCCATAAAAACAGCCCAAAAGAGGTAGGTATGAATATACGTCACCCCACCAAACAAAACTAACAGTTGTCCTCAAAGGCAAAAGAAATAAACAGTCTAAACAGAAAGCTGAAAAAGAGTCAAGATCCCCTGTCAGGCTAAGCCTTAGGTGAACTCTGCATATCAGTGACTCCCTCAGTCTGGGCATCAGTTCCCGGATCAACTCCATCCTTTGCTCCACTGGATCCCACCACAGATGTATCCGGAAGAGACGCCTCCACAACCGTCTGCACCATCGCGCCCTCGAGGTCCTCCAGGTCAGCATAAATATCAACATCTCATGCACCAAGCTCCTCCTCATCAGTCTCTAGAGCATCTGACTCGGCATCCTCATCAGCCAAAACAACATCTTCGGTCATGGTAGCTGGAGGGATCTCATAAATGGCTGGCAACTCTGTACTCGGGACCTCAGAAAGGTCCACCGTGTAAAAGAACATTGACAGATCTGTGGATTTCAGCTCATCCATGTCACGTCTCAACCCAGTAATATCGGATACTTAGATGTGCTCTCACTCTGCTCACACGCCTCCACTCTCACCGTGAGGGCATCCAATGCTAGGCCGTGTGCAATGATCAACTCCCGTTGCTCTCTCAACTCAGCCCAGATCGGAGCTAAGGCGGTAGCTATGGATCTCTCGATCATCCTAGGAACAACAACCTCTACTCGAGAGGCACGAACATCAACAGACTGGGCTAGATGGCACATCTTGAATAGCATGGCCTGGGTCAATGGGGGTCGGGAAGCAGCAACAGTAGAACTGGGAGCAGCAGAAGTAGATGGTGCAGTAGTAGAAGTACCAGGGGTACCTGAAGGCTCACCGACCTGAGTATAAGGGGCTGTGTCAGTCTCCAACATCTCTACATCAACCATCGGGAAGTGTTCACCGGTGCAGCTCTCCTCCTCTCGGACTCATCCCTAGTGTACTCGGCTTTGATCCTCTAAATGTAAGTAGAGGAAGTGGGAGTCACTTCCACATCCGTCTTCTCCACTAACGACATTTGGGGATATCGATACAACTCTGTAATCAACACCGGGAACGGAAGAGAAGTCTGACTCTGTTTGGCCCTCATGGGCATCTCCTACTTAATAATCAGGCTGAGATTTAGTCTATCCTAGTCCATGATGTACCCCAAAAGAGCAGCTTTCGGATGTCTGAGTATGGAATCGTTCTATAATGGAATCAAAGTACTGTTGATAAACCCAAACCAAAACCGAGCGGCCACATTCAGATCCTTCTTCTCTATCGGGACACCTGCCTCGATCCATGGTGGTGTGATGTCAGTGATCAGAGAAGCAAACAAACCCTTCAAGTCATCCAGGGTATTCTTCTGTTTCTGATCCACAAAGACGTGGATTACATTCAGCGTACACCCTAGAACCTCATTGATGTCGGTGCTTCTACATTTAACCCGTCTGCCGCGCACCACCACATGGTCAACAGGTGCAAATGTACTAGCCTTTTTATTTACCTTCGACACCAACTTCCTGTACTCGGCATAGAACTCTCGGACCCAAGAAGGAATATAGGAGCCTTGGGGCTTGGTGAAGATCTCAAATTTGTGGAACTTGATAGTTTTCCACACCTCCGGATATCTGTCTACTACTCCGTCTGTAGACAATCTCTTCTCCTCAAGAATGGTTCTCAATCCCACAGCCTTCAGTCGGTTTAACGACTGGGGAGGGGGTGCCTGAACTGGTTGCACCGGAGGTACCTTCTCTACTGTCTGTGCTGGAGGTGGAAGAGGTGTAGGAGGCACTGGGATCCTGGCTGGATCATGTAGTGAATTATAGCGTAGCTCTGATCTCCTCATCTGTAGAGTCTGATCGTCTTCCGGCTGAGACACGGAGAGTAGCGATCTATCCCCCAAGTTGCCCTGACTTTCTGACTCTAAAGTAGTGAGGTGGGTGGCATAGATGCCCATGCTGTCTGAGCTCTCCACAACCAAACTTGGCTCAATAGGTCCCTTGCCTTTTCCGATGTTCCTCCCCAGATTCGGAGGAAGTTTAGCTTGCATGGCTCGTGAGGGGGCATCACCCTCGTTGATCACTATTACCCGTGCTCGCTTACGGGGTGGTTGATTCCTTCCTGGTACCTTTGGTCTGGCCATCCCTCCAAAATAACATCAATACGTTAGAAATAGTTTGAAAAATCATTAAAGTTTAAAAATGTGCAGGAAAACTCACCGAGTAGTTCGGCGAGCCAAGTCGGGCTCGCCGAATGTTCCAGAATAAAATTTCTCAGAATTCAGCTCAGGTTGGCGATGTCCAGGCCCTTTCGGCGATTCACCGACACCATTCGGCAAACTAAAAGTAGCTCGTCGAAAGTTACAGAATATTTTCTAAAATTTGGGGTTTAGACAGGGTGATCTAACAGACATTCGACGAGTCGCCGAGTGAACTCGGTGAGCTCAGGCATATCACCAAATGTTACAGAAATATTTCATCAAATACGGAGGATAAAAAGGCGATCTAAGAGTCAGTGGGTGAACCGCCGAACCATTCGGCAAGCTCGACTAAGCTCGCCGAAAGGTCCTTCGTGCCAGATTTTGACCCCGACCTCCAATTTCTAACCCACAGCCCACAAAAATCAAATTAAGCACCTATTCTATGCAATTAAAGTAAGACCCATACCACTAATGACCTCAAGGTACTCAGACTTACCCTGTTTTGTCTAAAATTGACTAATCAACATCTTTTGCCCTTAAGAATGATGTCATCCGCTCTATGATTGGGAAAGATCAGTCTATCAGTGCAATTGGGGTTACTTAGACTTCACCCACACCAGACCCGACATATAATCAACACACACCCACAATTTTGATAAATTAACACACGATATTTAACAATTATAGGCTAAAACACGCATAACAAAGTACGATAAGGGCATACACTAACACAATTCATTCAAACAATTAAGATTACACAGATAATTCAACAAGGATACGAGCATGCATTTGGGAACTACAAAAATTTAAAAGTGGGGTTCGAATTACCAACCTCGAAATTAGATAAAATAGTGCTAGGCAAGCAAATACGAAGTAGAATTCAAAGATTCCCCCGAGTAACTGATCCCCACACAAAATTAACAAGTAAAAAGATCTAAAAATGGGTTGTTAAAGTGCAAAGGTCGGAATATATGAAATGAAAGAAGATTTTGAATTTAAAAATGGTTGAGGCCTTTTTGACCCTTCAGTTCGTGCGCCAGTCGGCGACACCAAATTATGTCGCCGACTGGCTCTCTTATCCGCCGAATGTTATGGAATCCCATCCAATATGTTGGTAAAAATGGTTATCCAGATCAGGCTCGCCGACCTATTCGGCGAGTCGCCGACTGGTACCTAGGCTAGCCTAATTGCTTCTCTTCCCAAAACTTTAAATTGTCAAGCTGCACATCGAACACCCGTCATTCAAACAACACAACTAAAATCTAAAAACCTGGGTTGTCTCCCAAAAAGTTCCTTATTTAACGTCGTGGCACGACAAAGACACGCTTTCAAGCTTCATTCTTTGGGTTAACTATGGTATCACTCGGTAATCCTCCTGTTGGCCTTAGGTTCAAATGAGTCGAGATTTGACCCATTTGTGTTTCCTGCTGCTTAATCGATACTGAATGTGAAGTAACTGTTTGGTTCAGAGATGAGACGTCATCTTTCATTTCCTTTAGCACTTTGTCCGATGCTTCCACTTTGTTGAGAATGCGTGCGAGCATATCTTTAGTGTAGAAATTTTCAGGATCAGCCCTTTGCTCTTTTGGCTTTTGACGCTCATTGGGAGGTACATATCTCTCTTTGTCGCCGTCCCTCTCTTTCCAATTTGTACCACGGTCACGCCATTCCCTATTACGGTCTCTCCAACCTTCATCACACTCTCTATTCCAACCTTGGTTCCCACTCGGCCTTGGATAATTCGAGCGGAAACCTCCTCCTTGAGTTGCTAGGAAGTGTACCTCCTCATTGTACATAGCTTTAAATTTAGCTTTATCGGGGTTTACTCCACTAACTCCAACTGCATTCACAGCCTTTGAACCACTACCCATGACATGTTTTGACAATAGATCCATTTGGGTCATCATTTTAGCCATGTTTATATCCCGCTCTTGGTCCTTTTCAATTTGCTCCTTTGTCATCCTGAAGTTCAAAGGAGACAATTGATCTTCCCTAGTGTACCAAGCACAGTTAATCTTCGTCATCCCATCAAGAAGAGTAGATGCTATTTCAAACAGTTGTAGCATAATTCCTCCTTGGACAAGCTGGTTAGCCATACCCTTGTTGATTGAATCTAGACTCCGGTAGAATTGTTGTAACAACACGTTGTTCGGGAGTCCGTGAGTTAGACATTGGAGCAGAACTTCAGAAACCTCAACCATGTCTCATGAATTGATTCACCATCCAATCGTTTGAAGCCCTGAATATTATCTCTCAATGCCATCATCAATGAAGGAGGGAAAAACCTTACATAGAACGCCTCAGTAAGCTCTTTCCAAGAAGTAATCGAGTCCCTAGGTAGGTCGGCTAACCAGTTTGTTGCCTCCCCCATTAAAGAAAAAGGGAACAACCAAATTCGGACTGACTCCTGTGAGATTTTCTTGAAAAAGAATGGGCCACATACATCCACAAAGTTCCGAATGTGGTCATGCGGATCCTTATGAGCTAGACCTCCAAATAAACCCTTAATTTGCAATAGTTGCAACATAGTGCTAGTGACATGAAACACCGCATTGCCCTGAATCGGAGGTAATCAAATAGCACCCGCAGTTCTCAAATGATCTTCATTGACATCGTGCAAGTGACCGATGTCATCATTGTGTCCAAGTTGGCTAGCATTGCTCCCGTTAACACTCATCTCGTCACCTGTTGAAGAGCAGCCAACAATAAACAAAAGTAATTTGATTCAACTACAACAAGATTAGTTAACAACTAAACTTCACTAAGAGAATTCTAAACACCACTCCTCGATAGCGGCACCATTTTTGATAATGCTCAACTACATTTCATCCAATACTAAGTGTAGGCGGCCGCAATCAAGTAAACCCAACAAAGAGTTGGGGTCGATCCCACAGGGAGTGATACGGTAGAGAATTCAATCACGAAGTGAAAGGAGTGTTCTAGTCGGTTAAATGAATAGACATTTTCGAAACAATTAAATTAAATTGTAGGGTTTTGACAACTAGTGTCAATTTGGGGGGGGGGATTAGAGTGACAATTAATAACTACGCAAACAGGAGAGTAATCAAGTAGAGAGGGATCCTTGGGGATGTGATCGATTAACCGCCAATTTCGCTATATGGGTGATTATTATTTACTAAAAAGACGTTGAATCTTAGTGGAAGGCTAGGGTTTAAGTGTAACAACTATTTCTCAATCAACCATTACAAATCAAGCGAGTTCTCTCGAACCTCGACAAGCCCAACAAATACGAACAGCCCAAAACCTCAATTAATCTACTATCTCGAGTTAGATTTGTAGGATTGGGTCTAGGCCCACTTTCTCAAGCTGAATCCATAAAGACCCAATCACTACAATGATCAATTGATATATTTAATTCTAAAACCTCTTTCTCAAGCAAGCATAGAATACTAAGCTAGAATTGTATTTGCAACTACAATTCATCAATTAAAACTCAACTATTAATTGAACCCACTTCAAATCAACAATTAAATTAGTAAATACGAACACCCATAAGCTAATTGAGAAAATTAATCACATAATCACACCCCAAAGAATAGGGATTTTAGCCAAACATTATAAAAAGAAAGAAAATGTTTCCAACTATGTTCTCCATCAGTTTGGGTAACAAATTACAGGTCTTCTTAATGCTCAAAATTAGTTCAAAATCCAAACCCAACTCTAAATTTCTACTCATAACTCAAAGAATAGTTTTAGGGATCAAAAACCTAGTGTAGGAACTCTCAAAAACTTAGAAAAATCGCTTAAAACTTTGGAACTCCTTGAAACTCTTTTAAAAATCACATTTATACGTTCCCAGATTTTGGCTTAAGAGCCATTCGTCGGAATAAGTCGAGCATCGCCGACCAGGTCGGTGATGCACCTAATGTCCCTTTCCATCACCTTCTTGACTTTAATCTTCACCATTTCTCTTTAACTTTAGGCGATCAGAATCTCCATCGCCGATCCAGTCAGCGCTTCGTCGAAATGCTATTTTTTATCGCTGAGTTGACTTTTCCCCAGGGCTGGTCTGCTGTAAATTTTGGCGAGCTGAAGAGCCACTCGGCGACTCGTCGAGTGGTCTTGGCGATTAGCAGTCTTTCTTGTCTTCAACTTTTTAAGCTTTTTGCCCGGTAATGTCCTTGCCTTGCCTTGCTCTTTTGCCTTCATTGCTACAAATTAGTATTTAAACATAAGTTTAGAGCATAAAATAGGCATCGAGGATACTAAAACTCTAGATATCTAGCCCTAAATGAGTCAAAATCCCCAACTCATCAGAATCCCACTGGGAATGATATATCTTAGAGAATTCCTATCAAGAGATTTAGATTTTAGATTCGCTCATTCGTAATAGTAAGAACAAATGGATGGATGATTCCACCAATTTAATAAAAAACTTTGGTTATCAATTATCGCAAATAAACTAAAATATTGAAGAATTCAAGAAGTAACAAGCAATCTAGGGGTGCGGAGATTGGAAATCAATGTCACATAGAGGTAATTATATTGCTCTATAGCAATGAACATTCATGAATAGTCTAGGTCATCTTCAATGACGCTAATCATCTTCCGATCTCAAAGTATCTATGCATAGAATCTACTTTCGGCCTCATCTAATTGCCAAGCTAAACAACCCAATAACTTACTCTATTCTCTCTTTCGATGCAACAATAGGGCAAATAGATCCGAATCATAACCTCTATTTTCAATCAAGTTACAGAATATCAAACCTAAGTTTCTACTATTGAACTAATTACCCACTGCAAATAATCTCTTTTGAGCATCAAATGGAGATCGGAAGTAGGAATTAAGATTGTAACCTTAACCCATAAATTAACCTCATGCTAATTAGACCAATTTCATGCATTAACAACAACAAAACATAGCATAGCACAATACCCACTACATTAAATCAACACCCAACCCCATAGTTGCACCCCTAGATCTTGAGGTTTTAGCCACCCATCACAAAAAGCAAAGGAAATATACCTTTCATGAAAGCAACCATGGGTAACACGAAATTAAGCAATTACAAGTAAACCCACTTTGGATTCAACTTCAATTTATCAAATTCAAGAGCAAAGTTGTAAAACCCCCAAAGCTATAAAGTGTTCTTCACAAGGGTCAAGTGTTCTCTCTGTTCTAGAACTAATATTTCAGAACCTATTCTATGACTCACAACTTCATATATTTTTCTCTCTCATTTGGGCTATTTATAATTTTCCAAAATTTGGCCCAAAACTCAATGCGCGTCTCATTCGACGACATGAGTCGGGCTCGCCGAGCTCCTTTGGTGCATTGCCTTTCACTCTTCAGCTCACCTTTTCATGATCTAGACTTCATGTGTTTGAACCTCAGTTGGCGAACTTGATTGAGTTAGCCTTTCACATTAGGCAAAGTACCGAGTACCACGTTGGTTCGCCTTTCGAGCATTCAAACTTTTCTGTTCACAATGTTATTTTCACGAATGTTTTACACGACCGCCTTTCTCATTCGGCGCATCACCTTCTCTAATGGAGTTTGTCGACCTGATTCGATAAACACAAGTGCTATGCACTGTCATTTTTGACGAGGTCAACTCACTTGGCGATCCACCCTTCTTGTTAGGCGATCAATAATGTATAGTTTGCATTTTTTTTTGCATTTTTGTCTATTCTTGCAAACATCATTCATTGCCTTATCCATTTGCCTTCTTAGCTATAAATCATCAATATTTGATTAGAATAGGAAAATATTAGACATTGAGGACACTAATTATTGAGCTCAATAGACCTCAATGAGTGCAAATCTATTACTCATTAATGATTCATGAAATTTCATGCATGATTTATGAAAATAATGTTTTAAGATCTAAGGTTGCTTTTAAGATAAGCATCAATGAAACTATGCAAGGTTTTCTCACATATTAATAAATCCTGATTTGGTGAAAGGTTTTCTCACATATGCATGATTCATGATTTATGGAGCCACTTATGATGATTTAAGCTTGATTAGTAAGTTAATTGTGTTTTTCCATTTATGATGATATGTTTATGAATATGACTATTCCGTTTGGATATTTACTTAGCACCGAGAGGACGTTGGGATGTAGGCTCTCCCTTTAGTAGAGGTTGGGTCTATAGTTGCAATTTTTTTATCCCTAACTACGTGCGCCGTAGGAGTTTTATTAGAAAGACATAGCTAGTGGATCCACCTAAACTAGAAGTTTATAGGCCTTGCCTTGGCAATACACCGGATTCCACGTTATATCTCACGTGGTTTATGTCGGTTAATGGTAAATATCCCACAAAATGAACTAAGTATTCTTAAAGGTTTTATGATGCTTTCATTATATTTTAAGAGTCATTGACCATGTTTACGACTTATGATTTCTTTAAAGGCTTTTACTATGATTTATCTTGGTCATGCATATCATGTTTTCCTTTATGTCCCCTTATGATCATGTTTTATTTTCTTATGCATATCCCTCATACTTAATACATTCCATGTACTAATGCATACTTATGCCTATATTATCTCATAATGTAGGGTCTGATGCTTCTCCTCCTCCCACTCGTGGCTAGTGTTGAGTGTTTGACCATGAAGATTTGGTAAGTCCTCATGTTCCAAGGACTATATCACCTTTACTATGATTTTTTCTATTTTAGTTTTCAAACATTGTACGTGATGTATGAGTTACGTCCCAACCACTTCCTGTGATGTATTAGATTGGGTTGACAAGACTATGATTAGACTTCCACTTTTATGTTAACCTCTTTAATGATGAGACCTTTTGCTTTATTTCTAGTATTTTCTATCATATTATGTTGTATGTATGTCAAGTGGCTTGTGTAGGGCCTCTCGGGGTCTTATACGCCATGTCACATCTAGGGTTTACATTGGATCATGACGAACTTTGTATTCTGAGCACAAAGTTTTAGAGAAGGTCTTACGATGTCTAACAAACCGCGTTGAATAAAGTCTTGTTCATAAGTGTGAAGCGTGCAACATTTATGAATATAAGGCTACAAAGAATTTGGGAAACATCACTTCTTTCATTACTCTAAAGTCGTGCCATAGGGCTCATCTCTATAAGGGTCCTTCTCCTAACTCCTATCCGATGTTTTTAAGTATATGGCTTCTGGAAGATCTTATGTGAGAAGGAATACAGGTGAGAATATAGAACCCGAGGTTCTCAAGTTTCGGCTGATCCTTTCGCCGAGCAAGTGACTCATCTCAAGTTCTGAGCTACTTTCCAAGTGTCAGCTCAAGCTATGATGGCCCAATCTAATAGGGAAGCCGTTTATCCCATGAACCCAAATGTGGGTACGACGACAACAAGAATAAGAGACTTCATTAGGATGAATCCTTTAGATTTCATGGGTCAAAAGTTGATGAGGATCCTCAAGAGTTCATAGATAAGGCCTATAAGATAGTGGGAATTATGGGATTGTCTACGGTGGAAAAGGTGGAATTGACCGCTTATCAACTCAAAGACAATGCTCAAGTTTGGTTCAACCAATAGAAGCAACAAAGGGATATTAATGCGGGTCCTCTTGATTGGAACAAATTTTAATAGGATTTTCTTGATCGATTCATTCCTCTTGAGATAAGAAAAGCACAGGTTCTTGAGTTCATGTATCTCCATCAAGGAAATATGATTATGAAGGAGTATGCTTTGAAATTTACTCAATTGGCTAAGTATGCTTCGACTCTAGTTACCGACTCTAAGGCAAGGATGAGTAAGTTTGTGTCGATATTTCTGATTCGGTTGTCAAAGAAAGTCATACTGCCATATTGATTCAAGAGATGGATATCTCCTTTTTGATGATACATGCTCAACAAATCGAAGAGGAAAAGCTAAAGGACTGGTCTAGGGAGTCAAAGAAGGCAAGCACCGATGATGGTGATTTTTCCATTCAAGGTCTGGTGGACATGGTTGTTCTAAATTTCGGCAAAGGTTTTTCAGTCAAGGTTCTTCTAATACTCCGACCTCTAAGTTCAACAAATATAGGGTGTCTAACCCAAAACCTCAAGGAGGTAATAATGGTGGATCTTCTATACCTACTTGTACTAGGTATAGCAAGAAACATGAAGGCAAATGTTTTGACGGTACAGATGGTTGCATTATTTGTGGGAAGAATGGTCACAAGATGAGAGATTTCCCATTGCTCACTACTAAAGGAAGGGATGGTAAGAAAGCTCTACCTAGTGGTTCTAGTTTGAGTGCTCTAAAGCAAAACAGATTCTATGCTCTACAGACTTGATTGGATCACGAGGATTCTCTGGATGTGGTGACCGGTATGTTGAAAGTCTTTTACCTTGATGTTTATTATTTACTTCATCCGGGTTCTACTTTTCATTTTTTACTCCTTATGTTTCGTTGAGATTTGATGTTGGTCCCCAAGTCCTTTCTAATCCCTTTCATGTATCTATTCCTATTAGTGATTCTATTGTTGCTAAAATAGTTTATAGAAATTAACCTATTTCTGTTTCGCATAGAGTCACTCATGTTAATCTTGTAGAGCTTGATATATTAGATTTTGTTATTATTCTTGGAATGGATTGGCTTCATGTTATGCTATTCTATGGCCCAATTGGTCACATTCAAGGTTCTGAATGAACCAATTATGTCATGGGAATGGGGAAATTATGTTCTTAAGGGTCAGTTTTTATATTGCCTAAAGGATAGGAAGATGATCTCTAAGGGTTGCATCTATCATCTTGCTTGGGTAAGAGATACAGATTCTAAAACCCCTACTCTTGAGTCAGTTCTGATTGTAAATGAGTTTCCAGAAGTTTTTCTCAATGATCTTCCTGGTATTCCTCTCGAAAGGGAGATAGACTTTGGTATTGACCTTCTCCTAGATACGTAACCTATTTCTATTCCTCCTTATCTTATGGCCCCGACAAAACTTAAGGAATTAAAGGATCAGTTAAAAGACTTATTTGATAAGGGGCTCCTTAGATCGAGTATCTCACCATGGGGTGCTCTGGTGTTGTTTGTTCGAAAGAAGGATGGTTCCCTCCGAATGAGCATAGACTATAGGCAATTGAATAAGGTTACCATAAAGAACAAGTATCCTATTCCAAGGATAAATGACTTTCTTTTATCATTTCCAAGGTGTGAGTTACAAGTCTAAGATTGACCTTTGGTCGGATTATCACCAATTGAGGGTGAAGGAATATGACATTCAAAGATGAATTTTGGAACCCGGTTTGGTCATTAAAAGTTTTTTGTGATGTCTTTTGGTTTGACTAATGCCCCGACAACTTTCATGGATTTGATGAATAGGGTCTTTAAGAAATATCTTGACATATTTGTGATTGTGTTTATTGATGATATTTTGATTTACTTACATAGTGAGGATGAACATGTTGAGAATTTGAGGATTATGTTACAAATTCTCAAGGATCGAAAATTGTATGCTAAGTTTAGTAAATGTGAGTTTTGATTGAGGTCTGTGGTTTTCCTTGGCTAATTTGTCTCTTGTGAAGGTATTCAAGTTGATCTTAAGAAAATCGAGGTGGTCAAGAATTGTCCTAGGCCTTCGTCTGCTTCAGATACACAATTTTTTGGGCTTGGCTAGTTACTATAGAAGGTCTGTGGAAGTTTTTTCCTCTATCGCTTTGCCTTTGATGACATTCACTCAAAAGAAGGTGAAATTCCTATGGTCGGAAGTTTGTGAGAAAAGTTTCCAAGAGTTGAAGGACAGACTCAATTCAGCCCCTATATTTACATTACCAAGGATCAGATGGTTTTGTTTTTTATTGTGATGCTTCACAGATTGGTCTTGGATGTTTTTCGATGCAACATGGAAAAGTCATTGCTTATGGTTTAAGGAAATTTAAGGTGCCTGAAAAGAATTATATGACTCATGATTTGGAGTTAGCGGCGGTAGTGTTTTCTCTAAAACTTTGGAGGCATTACCTATATGGTATTCATGTAGATGTGTTTACCGACCTAAAGAGTTTGAAATATTTATTCACTCAAAAGGATTTGAATCTTCACCAAAGGAGATGGCTTAAGTTATTGAAGGATTACCACATGAGTGTCATACATCATCCCGGTAAAGTGAACGTGGTGGCAGATGCTCTTAGCCGACTATCAATGGGTAGTGTTTCTCATATTGAGGACGATAAGAAGGATTTAGTTCGTGATGTTCATAGATTGTCCCAATATAGTGTTCGCTTGGTTGATTCTAATAAATGTGGTACGGTTGTTCATAATTGTCTTTTGTATCAGATATGAAAGCTAAGCAAGATCTTGATCCGACTTTGGTTGAATTGAAGAGGCCGATTTCTAAAAAAGCCATTGAGGCTTTCTCCCAAGGGGGAGATGGTGTCCTTAGATATCAACGTCGGATGTGTGTTCCAAATGTTGATGAATTGAGAGATCAGATTTTGACAAAAGCTCATTGTTCTCGGTATGTATCGTGATTTGTGGGAAGTCTATTGGTAGAATGGGATGAAGAAGGATATTGCGGAATTTATGGCTAAATTTCTGAATTGTCAACAAGTGAAGGTTGTGCATCAGAAAACTGTGTGGTTTGGCTCTAAGCATTAGTATTCATACATGAAAGTGGGAAGATCTGAATTTGTACTGCATTATGGGTTTACCTCATACTCTTCGTCAGTTCAATTAAATTTGGGTTATTGTTGGTCAAATGATGAAATCGGCTCACTTAGTCCCCGTTACGACTTCATTTTTGGTGGAAGAGTATTCTAAGCTATATATTTAGGAAATGGAAAGGTTACATGGAGTGCCCTTGTTTATTAAATTTTATTGTGGCACTTAGTTCACCTCACAGTTTTGGAAGTCAATCTGAAGAGTCTTGGTACTTAAATGAAACTTAGCATGACTTTCCATCTTCAAACTAATGGACAAGCTAAGCGTACTATCTAGACCTGAGAAGATATGTTAAAGGCTTGAGTGATTGATTTCAGGGTTAGTTGGAATGATCATTTTCCCTTGATTGAGTTCGCTTATAATAATAGCTATCATTCTAGCATTGGAACGACAACGTTTGAGGCCTTTTATGGTAGGAGGTGTAGGTCTTCTATAGGTTGGTTTGATGTTGGTGTGGTTTCTTTGATAAGGCCCGAGTTGGTGCATGAGATTATGGAAAAGGTTTGACTTATTTGGGAAAGGTTCAAAATGGCTCAAAGTCAACTAAAGTCTTATGCCGATGTTAGAAGAATAGAGATTGAATTTGAAGTTGATGATTGGGTTTATTTGAAAATCTCACCTATGAAGGTTGTGATGAGGTTTGGAAAGAAAGGGAAGCTTAGTTCCTGATATATGGGTCCATATTAGATTTTGACGCGTATTGCTAAAGTTTTTTATGAATTAGAGTTGCCTAATGATTTAGCATCGGTAAATCCGATATTTCATGTCTCTTTATTGAAAAAGTGTGTTGGATATCCGACATCCATTGTGACTTTCGAAGGTTTGGGATTTAAAAAAAATCTTTTTGAAAGATTTTGATTGAGATTTTAGACCGACAAGTTTGAAAGTTGAGAAACAAAAAAGTTGCTTCTGTGAAGGTTCATTAGAGGAATCAGTTAGTTTAGGGTACTACTTGGGAGGGCGAAACCGATATGATGTCCCGATATCCTCATCTCTTTCCCTCCGCTTCTATTCTATCTTGAGGTATTAATTCCTCATGGTTCATTCTTTCAGATTCATGCGTTTTAGTCATTCTCATTTTCCATATGCATGTATGTTTATGAAAAACTTCATATTCGAGGATGAATGTTCCCAAGGGGAGACGATGTAACCCCTCAAAATTGGAAAGTTGAAAGGAAAGGAAAAGTTCAAATTTTTGGCACTTAGGTAGTGACTACAAGTCCTATCTACAGACTGTATCCTACAAGTCGTAGAAGGGAAATCACTGAGTATAGTTAAGTTTTTGGAAATTTCAAGACTCTTAAGTTTGACCTATGAGTAGCCAGGACAAGCCGTAGAAATTTGGATAGGCTGTAGATGACACCCGTAGAAGTGATTCAGACGTAGTGGAAATTTGGATTTGAACTTGGGTTTTACGGAAGGGGTCTGTGGACCGTAGAGTAGAAGATGTGTCTTAGATTGGTTTCGTGGGAAGTTGAAGTAATTTTGGGTTTATGAAGTTGGTTCTAAGGTTGACCAGTATGGGCTGTAGGAAGTTCTACAGACTGTAGTGTCACGCCCCGAAATAGGAGGCGTAACTGGCACTAGATACCCTATTAGATCAAATTACCCACTAAAACATACTAGCTAAAAAACTGTGAGACAAAAAGATTGGGCACAACAACCTCTAAAAAGTGAATCCTGGACCCTGAAGGTCATGACCTGAATGAAAATAAACCATATGAACAATGGTAGACAAGCCAAAAAAATAAAGATGTACTAGCTAGACGATGAGGCACAACTGAAGACATACCTACTTACACACACATATAAATACATGCCAAGTCTATGGGCTGGAGATTGAAACATACAAAAGAAAACCCAGAATATTGTGTTCACAATAGCCTCTATGAGTGACATAAGCACTGTCGGGACAAGGCCCCGACTATACCCAAACTGTACAACAAAAGTAAACCTCCTCTGATAGCCCCAAGATAAGATGGAGCTTACCAACTCACAGTTGAACCTGAATCCTAGCGGGTGGGTCGATCAACATCCCTGCCTGAACCTGCTCGCATGAAACAAAAAGCAGCGTCCATGGGACGTCAGTATGAATAAAAATGTACTGGTATGTAAAGTGGAGAGTAGAATCATAAATAGTTACTGAAAAAGGGTAATAGAGATACCACCTGAAACTGAAACTCAAATAATCTCCCTGGCTAACATTTGGCCTCCTACTATTTAAATATGCATGGTATGCTCGTATAATCATATTTCATGATACATATATATAGATGCAAATGCATGACATACCCAACCAAATGCTAGCAATGGTGGTGCTTCCCGGTAGCTAACCGGCATGGTATACGCAAACCTGTGGCCATCGGTGTCTCATACGTATAAATATAGGCAATAGGCCCATACCTCGCGATTATAGCTCGGGAGTAGAACGCATAGCATATCATGTCATGGATTTATAACACCTATATGTTACCGTTGCCATGTTGCCAATCTTGGTCCGTTTGTAGTCTTGTTCATAACCCCATAATCACTTTCGTATAACATGTAACCATCTCATGGAACCTCATATGTTCTTCCAAATAAGCTTGAAAAGTTAACTCAAATTTTAGAAAGATAAACTAACCATGAAGATATTCATAACAAGTTTAAGGTGATTTACTTAGTTCCTAACTTGGTTTCTAGATAATTTATAAAAGAAGTATTTCAAAAACCAAGTGTTTTAATAGTTTAAACATTTAAGTTATATTTGAGTGTTTTGAAGATCGTGAGCTACCTTAATGATTTTTCATAATAACTTTAGTGGGGAAAGAGGGTTGGTTACAAGTAATAAGGGTCTTCCGTGATATTTTAAGTCACATCACCCAAAGAAGAATTAGAATTCATACATGCGGACATATAATCTAGGAAAACGATAAAATGACATGTAGATGTTGAATACTCTATTTATCCGAAGGAGTGAAATATCAAAATAATAGAATCATGAAAATAATTCAGCTGAGATCCCAATGCCTTTCACTGAAGGTCTTTCTAGCAAGAGAATAGTTTTAGGAATTTCCCAGGAGTGGTGATAAAATGAGGAACGGAACTTAGCCTTAACATACCTTTTCAATGAACACTCGAATGGCCGTAGTTTCTCACGAAAGTTGTTACTTATGTCCTAAGCTTCGCAAAAACTATATATACACAGCTGGTACGCACATATAAACAATTCATCAGCAGATTTTCCATATGGCCTCAACTTGAGGAAACGTCTGTAGAACTTCATAAAAACAATCATAAAAGAGTCCCGAGATGATTACCTTAGTTAACCAAGTGTAAACCTTGAAGAAACACCAATAACTACCAATTTGTATCTTCAAAAACTAGCTCTAAACGCAGCTAATAGAAGGGGAAAGTGATTGCCACGTGTAGAGATCACGTTTCTAGGCACGGGGGAAACCTTTAATGGTAGAAATCGTTAAAAACTAACCTTCATCATGCAAGAACTGCATTAGAACCCTCTCTTAAGCTTTCTTTCTGGTTAGGGAGTGAATTTTTTTTTTCATGGCTTAAAACGTCGAGTAAGCCGACATACCATATTTTTGACTCGACCCGGATCGCGACCCGGATTCTGCCACGGCAGTCCGCGGTAAAACGCTCATAACTTTTTACCCTGATGTCGGTTTCATACGGGGTTTTATGCGTAGCTAACTAGACTCGTAGGCCTTCGATTTGATAGGTCTTGGGCTTTCTAACTCTTTATATATTGGGAGAAAACATCCATGAAAATTGACCCAAAGTTAAGAAAATATTATTAGAGAAACTTCGATAACTTTTGCCGACCTTAGTTTCGCTAATTTTCTTGACTTCAAAACTTAACATACGAACCTTGTGCTATTATAATACCTCATAACACACTATTATTAGCATGTTAGACACTCATAGGCTCACCCCAAGGTATGGGATAATTTAAACCTTTCAAACGGGCGAAGTTCTACCCGAGCCATTTCTTTAATCTAGAACTTTGTCTGAGGGGTCCCTTCGACCTAAAACTTTAGTTTAGTTCCTTGATATTTCCACCCATTTGCATAATCTCTAATGTACGATACCAAGTCATATACACCTCATATAACCATGCCAAACTATACAACATATATTATGCACGAATAGAGAAAAAGTACGGGATATTACATATTCCCCCGCTTATGAACATTTGCCCGCGAATGGATCTAGACAATTCTTTGGTCGAGTTTTTTTTTCCCATATGACTTTATTTGCGAGTCTATGTTTGTTACAGTCGCAAACTAAAGTCAAAATCTGAAAATTTTAACTACTAAGCTTTGTATAGCTATCTCATAAGAAGACATATAAATTGCAGTTTCGAGCTTCTGAATATTTTATCAAGTCGTTGTGAAGAAATATTTGCCAATTATTGAAATGTGACTCACCTTAAGTCATAAACAGTTGGGGGTACTCCTTCCTCATTACCTCTTCCACTTCCCAAGTCATTTCCTTAGCGTTGTTATTTCTCCATAAAACTTTCACAGAAGCTACATCTTTATTTCGAAGCTTTCTTACTTGCCGATCTAAAAAAGGTATTGGTACCTCTGCATAAGATAAATCTTCAGCGATACAAATATTTTCAATGGGAATAATACGTGAAGGATCTCCAATGCACTTCCGCAACATAGTTACATGAAATACAAGATGGACTGCTTCCAATTCTGAAGGCAAATCAAGCTTGTATACCACCATACCGATCTTTCGAATAATCTTATACGGTCCAACGTACCTAGGACTGAGCTTCCCTTTCTATCCAAATCGCATGATGCCCTTCATAGGTGATACTTTCAGGAAAACCCAATTTTCTACATCAAACTCTATGTTCCGTCATCGAACATCGGAATAAGACTTCTACCGACACTGTACTGTATGAAGCCGATCTCTAATAAGCTTAACCTTTTCAATCACTTGTTGGAATAGATTGGGACAAAGCAAATCTGTTTCCTCGAGCTCAAACCAACCGATCGGGGACCTACACTTTCACCCATAAAGTGCTTCGTAAGGGGCCATCTGAATGCTAGCTTGAAAGCTATTATTATAAGAGAACTCAATAAGAGGTATATGTTTATCCCAACTTACTTTAAAATCCAGCACACAAGCACGTAACATATCCTCAACCGTCTGAATAGTACGTTCTGCCTGTCCATCAGTTTGTGGATGAAAAGCGGTGCTAAGATTTACCTGAGTTCCTAGACCCTTCTGAAATGATCTCCAAAAATGTGTTGTAAATTAGCTCTTCAATCTGAGATAATAGATAATGGAACTCCATGAAGGCGAACAATTTCCTGAATGTAAAGCTTGGCATAATCTTCAGCTGAATATGTCATTCTAACTGGCAAGAAATGAGCAGATTTTGTCAGCCTATCGATAATTACCCAAATGGAATCATACCTTCATGGAGTGCGAGGCAAACCAGTGATGAAGTCCATATTTATCATATCCCATTTCCATAACGGAAGCTCAATATACTGGGTTAGGCCTCCAGTCCTCTGATGCTCTGCTTTAACTTGTTGACAGTTGGGACATTCAGCTACCATCTCTGCAATATCTTTTTTCATGCCATTCCACTAATAGATCTGTCGAAGGTCCTGATACATCTTCATCGCTCCAGGGTGAGCTGCATATCTAGAATAATGGGCCACTGAAAGAATCTTTGTAAGGAGCTCTCCAACAGCCGGTACACATAAGTGACCCTGGTATCTAAGGACTCCATCTCTAGTTAGCTCAAATAAAGGGTTTTGCTGCTGTGGAATCTTTTCGCTCAATTTCCTAAGCTCAGGATCTTCATGTTGCCGCCTTTTCACTTTAGTCACAAAGGAAGATTTTTCCATATTCTTAACGACAACACCTCCGCCTCTTGTATCTACCAAGCGTAATTGCAAATTAACTAGCTGGCATAGGTCTTTTGTAATTCCAACCTTATCAGCTTCAACATGACTTAGAATACCTATGGACTTCTGGCTGAGCGCATCAGCAACAATATTAGCTTTGCCGGGATGATATAAAATGTCAACATCGTAGTCCTTTCATAATTCTAGCCATATCCTTTGTCGTAGGTTCAACTCCCTCTGCTTAAGTAAATACTGAAGGTTCTGGTGATCGGTGAAAATATCTATATGAACCCCATATAGATAATGCCACCAAATTTTTAGGGAAAAGACAACTGCAGCCAACTCATGATCGTGTGTAGGATTATTCTTCTCATTCTTCCACAAATGTCTAGAGGCATATGCAATAACCTTACCATGCTGCATAAGAACACAACCTAGTCCAATTCTTGAAGTATCACAATACACAACATAGCCCTCATTACCATCTGGAAGAGTTAGGATAGGTGCGGTGGTAAGCCTTTTTTTTAGTTCCTGAAAGCTGTGTTCGCATGCATCGGTCCACTGAAACTTAGTTGCCTTATGTGTCAATTTTGTCAGTGGTGCAGAGATAGAAGAGAATGCCTCCACAAACCTTCGGTAATACCCTGCCAAGCCTAAAAAGCTGCGAACCTCCATTGGATTCAAGGGCCTCGGCCAAGTCATCATTGCTTCAATCTTTTGTCCATCAACCTTAATACCCTCACTTGTAATAACATGAACAAGAAAAGCTACATAAGTAAGCCAAAAATCACATTTAGATAATTTAGCATATAACCTGCAATCTTGGAGAGTTTGCAATACAGCTCGCAAGTGGTCTGCATGCTCAGCTTCCGACCATGAAAATATAAGAATGTCATCAATAAACACAATCACAAATTCATCCAAGAATGGTTTGAAGACCCGATTCATAAGATCTATAAAGGCTTCTGGGCATTTGTAAGCCCGAAAGACATGACAAGGAATTCAAAATAGCCATACCTCATCCTAAATGCTGTTTTTGGGATATCAACTTCCCTGACTCGCAACAGATGGTAACCAGACCGCAAGTCAATCTTGGAAAAGCATTTGGCACCTTGTAACTGGTCGAATAAGTCATCAATCCACAGAAGAGGACATTTATTCTTAATAGTGACTTTATTTAGTTGTCTATAGTCAATACACATCCGTAAGGATCCATGTCTGTTTCGAACAAAGAGCACTGGAGCACCCCATGGGGAAGTACTTGGCCTGATAAAGCCTTTATCGAGCAAGTCCTTCAATTGTTCCTTTAATTCTCTTAGCTCTGAAGGTGCCATTCTATAGGGAGGAATCGATATAGGCTGTGTATCAGGAAGCAAGTCTATAGCGAAATCAATTTCCCTTTCTGGGGGAATTCCTGGAAGATCATCAGGGAATACCATTGGAAATTCATTCACAATGGGAATTGATTGAAGAGTCTTGGGCTCCTTATCAATATCCTTTACATGAACCATGTGGTATATACAACCTTTAGCAATCAACTTTCGAGCCCTAAGGTATGAAATAAACTTACCCTTGGGTATGGCTGCATTACCCTTCCACTCAAGGACGGGCTCACCTGGAAAGTAAAATTTGACTATCTTTGCACGACAATCAATATTAGCATAGCAAGCTGCCAACCAATCCATACCCATGATAACATCAAACTCTAGCATAATCAACTCAGCTAAATCAGCGGAGGTTGGACAATCATTAATTAATACCGTACAACCCCGATAGACACGACTAGCTAAAATAGAATCACCAACCGGTGTAGACACCTCAACTGGTTGTGGAAACAACTCAGATTTCATGTCAATCTTACTAGCAATAAATGGAGTAATATATGAAAATGTAGAGCCATGTTCAATTAATGCGTAAACAACTTGAGAATATATCGTCAATATATGTGTGACAACATCAGGGGATGACTCTGAATCCTGTCGGCCTGTGAGTGCATAAAAGCGGTTCTGGCCACCGCTCAAACCTGATGTATCTCCTCCAGCTCTACCTCTACCATGACCCTGAGTAGGCTCTGGTCCTGGTCATGGGGAACGCACTGAGGGTGAAGAGGCTGTTGTGGATCCTGAAGGCAGAGCTAGATCACCTCTGCTCAACCTTGGGCACCGACTAATAAAATGTCATGTCTGCCCACAATGATAACATGCACCTGAACCCTGTCGACACTGCCCAGTGTGTGTCTTACCGCACTGTGTACAATGAGGAGTGGGATGTCTTATCTGTACGGAATGATCCTGTTGATGACCCTCAGGCTGGCCTGAGCTCTGACCTGGTCCTGATTGACTATAACAATCAAACCGCGGTCCCTGCACCTGTGGTGAGACACTACTTGCTGGCCGAGGTGGATATCGATGGAATGGGGGCCTAAAATCACCATGTGGCTCCCTATAAGACCCCATAGTACGGGTCCTCTTACTCTGCTCCCTATCCCTGCGGGTATCACTAATCTGTTGAGAAAGGTCCTCTGTAGTTTGAGCGAAAGCCTGTATGCGAGAAATATCTACATCATCCGATAGGGATGCTACCCTGCAATCTCAGATCAGATGATCTACCAAACCATCAAAATAACGATGAACTCTGGCTCTCATGGTACGTACAATATCTGGTGCATATCTCACCAAAGAATTAAACCTGTGGTTATAATCCCTCACACTCATGGTTCCTTGCGTCAAATTGATAAATTGTTAAGACGGGCCTCTCGATCTTCCCGTGGCAAATAGTGGGCAAGAAAGGCCTCATAGAAGTCCTCCCACTCTGTTGGCGGAGCATCAGGCCCTCTAGATCTCTCCTAGGCCTCATACCAAAGGATGGCTATATCACGTAGTCGAAAAGAAGCCAACCCCACAACCTTTGTGATGGAGGCATGCATCACCCTCAATACTATATATATGGTCTATAAACTCCTGGGGATCCTCAGTAGGACTAGATCCCGTAAATAACAGAGGGTCCAAATGAAGAAACTCTCGTACCTTCAAACTTTCTGACCGGTCTCTCCAAGTATCTACTCCTGACTCCAGTTGTCTCTCATGAATAGAAACCATCCTAGTCAGCAACTGAACTGCCTTCCTCATCCCCTGCTCCCCAGTCTCGGGTGGAGGAGCAATAGGTACTGGAGGTCCTGTGTCCCTAGCTTCTTCAGGTACCAATGGAATTGGTGAGGCTGGGGGTACTGCATCTCCTCGGGGTTCAACAGGTGCCGGGGAGGCTGGTACTAGGGGTATTGGAGATTCACTCTGTGCCTCTGAGGGAAATCTAACCTTTTGACCCGGTGGGAAAGACTAACACCTTCCCTTGGATCAATACATATCTCTCGATCTGCCATATCCGGAGCAAGTGTAACCTGTTAGATAAGAAACATAAAGCACGATTTAGATTTCAAATGTTCTTATAATTTTACACTATAGAACGATCTATCAGTTTAATGAAATGTAACCATTCCTAAATGCTCATGTAGCCTATTGATTATAAGTGTGGTGCACAACACACCCATACAAAAGACTCTACTAGACACGGCTTGTGGACTCCCTAAGGACATGACCTGCTCTGATACCAAGTTTGTTACGCCCCAAAATAGGAGGCGTAACTGGCACTAGATACCCTATTAGATAAAGTTACCACTAAAACATACTAGCTAACCAAACTGTGAGACAAAAAAATTGGGCAACACAACCTCTAAAAAGTGAATCCTTGACCCTGAAGGTCATGACCTGAATGAGAATAAATCATACGAACAATGGTAGACAAGACAAAAAACATAAAGATGTACTAGCTAGACGACGAGGCCACAACTGAAGACATACCTACTTACACACACATATATATACATGCCAAGTGTATGGGCTGGAGATTGAAACATACAAAAGAAAACCCAGAATATTGTGTCCACAATAGCCTCTATGAGTGACATAAGAACTGTCGGGACAAGGCCCCGACTATACCCAAACTGTACAAAAAAATTAAACCTCCTCTAATAGCCCCAGGATAAAATGGAGCTTACCAACTCACAGTTGAACCTGAATCCTAGCGGGTGGGTTGATCAGAATCCTTGCCTGAACCTGCTCGCATGAAACAAAAAGCAGCGTCCCTAGGAAATGGGATGTCATAATGAATAAAAATGTACTGGTATGTAAAATGGAGAGTAGAATCATAAATAGTTACTGAAAAAGGGTAATAGAGATACCACCTGAAACTGAAACTGACATAATCTCTCTGGCTGACATTTGGCCTCTTACTATTTAAATATGCATGATATGCTCGTATAATCGTATGTCATGAATACATAAATATAGATGCAAATGCATGACATACCCAACCAAATGCTAGCAGTGGTGGAGCTTCACGGTAGCTAACCGACATCATATACGCCAACCTGTGGCCATCAGTGTCTCATACGTATAAATATAGGCAATAGGCCCCAAACTCTCATGTCATGGATTTATAACACCTATATGTTACCGTTGTGATGTTGCCAATCTTTGCCCGTTTGTAGTCTTGTTCTCATAACCCCATAATCACTTTCATATAACATGTAACCATCTCATGGAACCTCATATGTTCTTCCAAATAAGCTTGAAAAGTTAACTCAAATTTTAGAAAGATAACCTAACCTTGCAGATATTCATAACAAGTTTAAGGTGATTTACTTAGTTCCTAACTTCGTTCCTGGATAATTTATAAAAGAAGTATTTCAAAAACCAAGTGTTCTAATAATTTAAACATTTAAGTTATATTTGAGAGTTTTGAAGATCGTGAGTTACTTTAAAGATTTTTCATAATAACTTTAGTTGAGAAAGAAGGCTGGTTACAGGTAATAAGGGTCTCCCGTGATATTTTAAGTCACATCACCCAAAGAAGAATAAGAATTCATATATGCGGACATATAATCAAGGAAATTGATAAAATGACATGTAGATGTCAAATAATCTATTTATCCGAACAAGTGGAGTATCAAAATAATAGAATCATGAAAATAATTCAGCTGAAATCCCAATGCATTTCACTGAAGGTCTTTCTAGCAAGAGAATTGCAAAATATCACATTCGGCGTTTTAGGAATTTCCCAGGAGTGGTGCTAAAATGAGGGATGGAACTTAGCCTTAACATACCTTTCCAATGAACGCTCGAATGGCCGTAGTTTCTTCACGAAAGTTGTTCCTTATGTACTTAGATTCGCAAACACTATATATACAGTTGGTACACACCTATAAACAATTCATAATTGAGCTTAAATCAACAGATTTTCCATATTGCCTCAACTTGACGAAATGTCCATAGAACTTCATAAAAACAATCATAAAAGAGTCCCGAGATGATTACCTTAGTTAACCAAGTGTAAACCTTGAAGAAACACCAATATCTACCAATTTATATCTTCAAAAGCTAGCTCCAAACGCAGCTAATGAAAATGATTTCCACGTGTAGAGATTACGTTTCTAGGCACGGGGGCAACCTTTAATGGTAGAAATCGTCAAAAACTAATCTTCATCATGCAGGAAGTCTATTAGAAACCTCTCTTAAGCTTTATTTCTGGTTAGGGAATGAAAAGAAATGTTTTCATGGCTTAAAACGTCGAGTAAGCCGACATACCATATTTTTTACCCGACCCAGAATTTTCCCCGACAGTCTGCGGTAAAACCGTCATAACTTTTTACTCCAATGTCAGTTGGATACGGGGTTTTGTGCGTAGCAAACTAGACTTGTAGGCCTTCGATTTGATAGGTCATGGGCCTTCTAACTCTTTATATATTGAGATAAAACATCCAAGACATTTGACCCAAAGTTAAGAAAATATTATTAGAGAAATTTCGATAACTTTTGCCGACCTTAGTTTCGCTAATTTTCTTGACTTCAAAACTTAACATACGAACCTTGTCCTATTATAATACCTCATAACACACTATTCTTAGCATGTTAGACACTCATAGGCTTACCCCAAGGTATGAGATAATTTAAACCTTTCAAACGGGCGAAGTTCTACCCGAGCCATTTCTTTAATCTAGAACTTTGTCTGAGGGGTCCCTTTAACTTAAAACTTTAGTTTAGTTCCTTGATATTTCCACCCATTTGCAATATTAATCTCCAATGTACGATACCAAGTCATATACACCTCATATAACGATGCCAAACTACGCCACACATATTATGCACGAATAGAGAAAAAGTACGGGATCTTACATGTATGTCCAAACCATAAGTCCGTCTGCTAGTTATTTCTTAAGGGGTATTTGAGTCTTTTCCTATGCATTTAATGCCTATACTATGTCGGTTTGAACCTGATTTTATGTCCTATAACTACTTTTATATTCCTGAATCTACCCAAACCCTCTCTTTCTCTCAATTCCCAAATCTCATTCAAGTTTATCCCCTCCAAATTCTCTCAAGCTTCAAGGAAGAAAACCAAGGTTTAAGCTTCAAGTCTCCTTTTTCCTCAATTTATTTTGGGCTTAAATCATCAATATTTATCGGATTTCACCATTGGATTTCAATCATCCAATGGATCCCAAAGGATTTTCTAAGTTTCCAAATCAATTTCACCTGAATTGCTTAGGGTTTCATGTGATCTCCATGAGTCTTAAATGATGTTCATTTAATTATTCAATTTCAATCTTCCCATGCATGTTTTGATTAAATTATTTGATTCCAATTGATTTTTCTATAAGACCCATGCATTATTCATGATTTTGACTATGCACTTAGGAAGATAGACATTTATGAATATGCATTTATGAAGATATACATTTATGATGATATAAATTTATGAATCTGATTCATGAACGTATATGTATGATTTATGAAAAAAAAATTATGATATAAGGTTGCTTTTAAGATAAGCATCAATAAAACTGTTCAAGGTTTTCTCACATATTAAGAAATCATAATTTGGTGAAAGGTTTTCTCACACATGAATGATTCATGATTTAAAGAGCTACTTGATGATGATTTAAGCTTGGATTAGAAACTTAATTTTGTTTTTCCATGTATGATGATATGTTTATGAATATGACTATTCCTTTGGGATTTTTTCTTAGCACCGAGAGGATGTTGAGATGGAGGCTGTCCCATTAGTAGAGTCCAGGTCTGTAGTAGCACTTTCCTTGTCCCTAACTACGTTCCCCATAGGATTTGTCTTAGAAAGACATAGCTAGTGGATCCACCTAAGCTAGAACTTTATGGTCATTTCCATGGAAAGTAAGGACATCTCTTTTTGGTGTGAGAGCAACACACCAGATTCCACATTATAGCTCACGTGGTCTATGTCGGTTAATGGTAAACATCCCACAAAATGAACTATGTGTTCTTAAAGGTTTGATGATGCTTTCATTATATTTTAAGATGCATTGACCATGTTTATGACTTATGATTTCTTTAAAGGCTTTTACTATGATTTAGCTGGATCATGCATATCATGTTTTCCTTTATGTCCCCTATGATCATCTTTTACGTTGTTTTGCATATCCCTCATACTTAGTACATTCTATGTACTAATGCATATTTGTGCCTACATTATCTCATAATGTAGGGTGCGACACTTATCTTCCTTCCGCTCGTCTCTAGTGATTGAGTGCTTGAACGTGAAGATTTGATGAGTCCTGATGTTCCAAGAATCATGCCACCTTTACTTTGCTTTCTTATATTTAAGCTTTAAGACATTTTATGTGTTGCATTGGTTACGTACCAACAACTTCTTGTGATGTATTAGATTGGCTTGTCAAGACTATGATTAAACTTCCACTTTTATGTCAAACTCTTTAATGATGTGATGTACTGCTTTATTTCTCTTATTTTCTATCATATTGTATTGTATATATGTCAAGTGGCTTGTGTAGGTCTTCTCGGGGTCTTATACGCCATGTCACAACTAGAGTGTACTTTGGGTCATGACACCTATGGTACTCTTTAATTTCAAATTGTACTGATAAATATCCTATTGATGTTTACCTTGTGTTTTTATAATTGACATTTGTACATGGAGCATTTCATTTTCTTGACTCGTCACTGAATAATTATGTGACATTGATCTCCCAATCTTACTTTGTGCTGAAGCGTCTCAATCATGTAAAAAATAATCCAAATTCCCAAAAAATCATCTTCTTAACGAAAACTTTTCCTTCCAATATTGTTCTTTTTTGACGTCGACTTCTTTATAGTCAATTCAACTAGTTTAGGATGTACAAAAACTTGATTGAACTTTTAAAGGTAAACCAAGGAGTTACAAAATATATTGTTGTTACGATGTTTTAGCTCTTATGAGGATTACTGAATATAATTATCTTGGTCACATTGTACTTTTGCTATGGAACCCCTCCACAAGAGAATCAATAGTACTTTTCCATTCAAAATTTTCAAGATTATACTTACGGATTGGGATATGACTCAACTAGTGATGACCATAAGATTCTTAAAATTGGTCATTAGTTATCTAGTAAAATTCTCGCGTTGAAAAGTGGTTCCTGGAGAAAAAATATTAAACATCCTTCTAGTATTTACCACGTGCGGTTCTCTACTATTGAATGTCTGCATTTGTACATGGGGCATTTCATTGGCTTAACTTTTCATTAGAGTGTGTTGTTTCATTTGATATTTCAATTGAGGTGCACCGAGAAATATCATTTCCAAATGGAATGTTCCTAGTTTCTAATGGTAATTACATAAAACATGGTGTTTCTGTATTGGAAATAATGCTTTGTGTTCATTCTACTCATGATCATTTGTGGAAATACAATTTTAAATATTTGGTATTGAAATACTATTGTGTCAAGGATTCTTGGAATCAATTGTTTAATCGGATGGAGAAGTGTTACTCCATTGAAGACATTTGGAATGTGGTTGTGTTTTTAAGACATCCAAAGAATCATATGGTTTATGATTTTGATCTTATTCGAAAGATATGGATAACAGATTCGTCTATTCAGAAAGCTTGATCTCAACAAAAAATACTTGCTTAGTATTTTCTCGTGTATGATGAAGACATTTTTAGCGGGGGGGGGGGGGTAATCATATTACAACCTCTTTTTCATCATAATGTCATAAATTCAACTTTCAGGTGTAGTGTAGTTTGAAGTAGTGTTATTCCTTTTCTTGAAATATTACAACTGTTGTAGCTTACGAGGAATCATCTCAATCATGGGAAGACTAACCAACATTCCCCTAAATTTTTTGTTCTCAACAGAGAGTTTCCAGAGCAGCTAATAACAACACGAGTCAATCAACAACTCACAAGAAGAGGAAGCTCTTGAGGAAATATAACGAGGTGCAATACACGTCGTCCAATCCATAGCCTATGTACGCGACACCTAAAAGTAACGCACCGATCACCCTTCCACCCATAAATTTAATGGAAGCAATATACACATCTAAAAAATTCAAAACAACACAACAAATAGGTTTCCCGGAGCCACGACACTCAAATGCCGCCATGTGGCTCAAATACTGACAAAATGACAAAAAATGTAAAAACACGTGGGAGTTGATTGAAGGAAACTTACTTTAACAAAAAATATTCTATTTGTCAAGCATAACAATTTGCCTCAAGGTTTTAACACCATCCAAACTCTGCAACTTTAAGAAAATGCACCAAATCAAAGCCTAGGTTGTAGGAGTCGATTTCAAACATTAAGCCATCGTATTCTAAGTAAAGTAGGTGTAGAACGTTACCTCAAAGTAACTCAACCATATACTTAACTTAAAACCCACATTAAACACGAAATTCCTTCACCACAAAGAAAAACGATACGAAATAGCATAAAATGAATCTTAGGATGAGGAGAACATTTCTCTGAATATGTGCCAATGAAGAATAAAGCTAGAAGGAGGTGTTTTCTTACCTCAAAGATGTTGGAAGACTCTTAAATGGCTGTTGGGAATTTTTTCTTTGAGAAAATGTGAAGGTTATCTTTTTAGAAGTCAAAAAGCAAACTTTTAAAGGCGGCCAAACCCGACTTGAATCCATGACCTGGTTTTCCCGGACAATCTACAGTAAAATGGCCATAACTCTTTGCTTTAATGTTGTATTAACCGTCACATTTTTCTTCTTTGCCATCAGTTCAACTGGTTGAGGATGTACATAAACTTGATTGGACTTCTAACCGTAGACTATGGAGGTTCAAAATGTATTGTTGTTATGTTGACTTAACTCTTATCAAGGTTCGTGATTATCCTTGTTACGAACGCCACATACTTTTGTAATGGAACCCCTCCATAAAACAACCAATAGTAGTTCCTCGTACAAAATGATTATACTTGCGGATTGGGATATTACTCAGTAAGAGGTGACCATAAGATCTTTAAGATTGATGAAAGAGAACATTTTGAAATGCTCATGCTGAAAAGTGGTTTGAGGAGAAAAATTGATAAAACTACTATTGATGTTTTTCATGTGTTGTCTAATATGGAGGATTTTTTGGCATTTGTACGTAGAGGATTTCATTGGCTTGATTCGTCACTAGATAATTCTTTGATTTCACTTAGTATTTCAAATGAGGTGTACAGAGAAATACCATTGCAAGAGGGAATGTTCTTGGTTTTCAACAAGGATTAATAACATAAAATATGGCCTTTAGTATTGTAAGGAATGCTTTGTGTTTATTTTACTCATATTCATCATGGAAGCTACATATTCAAGCTATCTGTAATGAAAGACTACAAAATCAAGGGATCTTGGAATTAACTATTTTCTATACACGGTACCGATCTTTATTCAATCATACCGAAATACAAGTCTTCATATGGTGAAGTGTTACTCCATTGAAGACACTTGGAATGTGATGGTTCTGTATTGAAGACATCCAAAGAATCATCTTACTTTTGGCCTCAATCTTCTTGCTTATGGCCTCAATCTAATTCAAAATATATTCAGAACAAATTCGTTTTTACAAAATGCTAGATCTCTCCAAATTTATAATTTACTTACTGTTTACTTATATAGAACAAAGATACATTTTTCTTCTTCTTTGAGGAATCATATTTCAACCTCATATTCTTTTTCTGTTGTAATGATCCATCAGGCTACTTTCTCCGTTTTGCATTCTTTTCGGCTTTTAGAGCTTTCCTATAGTGACCCCAAGTCATTTATGATTTGTTGGGACTGACAGTTTTATAATCTGGTCATTTGTTTGGTTTTAGTGCAAGTATCCATGTTTTGGAACTTTTAAAACTTGAATTGTTGACTTCAGCCAAAGGTTCACGAAGACGGACATAGAATGCAATTCTAATGATTCTATCAGCTTGTAACGCCCCGGATTCGAAAAAGGTTAGAAAAAGAGTCAAGGGGGAAACTCACAAGCAAAAATGGGACCATGGGACCCTCCAAAGAGCCCCACACGGGCCGTGAAGGGAACCACGGTCCATTAAGGGGCTCGTGGTAAGCTTCCCCCAGACCTGCCTCACAGGGATCCCTCCCACGGAGGCCTTGACGGCTCATGGAGAGGGAGACGGCTCGTGAAAGAGCTCGTGGGAGCTTGGCAATGGTTGCCATGGCCAGCCTCCCTCCCACGGAGGCCTTGACGGCCCATGGTGAGGATGACGGGCCGGGGTGGTCGCCGTCAAGGTGCCCCACCAGCAGGGGCCTCATCCCAAGCCACTGGTCCAAGGACTATGACTGCCAAAACAGCTCGTGGTCCCTTAGACAACTCGTGAAGACCGTCGTTTGGGGGGTTGCGTCAGCTGTAAGTCAGAGGCTTTTGGGTATTTTCCTAATTATTCTATCCTAATACTATGTCGTTTTGCCCTTACCTAAAAGTCCTATATAAGTGTTTTTAACCCCAAACTTTCCCAGTTGAAATTATTCTCTCAAATTCCAAAAAGAAAAACAAGTCTTCCTCTCAAAATATTTCTCTCTCTAGAACTTTAGAAGCACTTTTTCGAAAATGGCTTTTTTGGAAAGTGTTTTTGAAAAAAGTAATTTGTGTTTGGTTATTTTATTTGAAAAGTGTTTTTGATAAGTTAATTGTGTTTGGCTAATCAGTTTTAAGAAGTGTTTTTCTTGTCAAATTACGATAAAAAATAAGTATCAATGCACTTTTAATACTAAGATTATTTCAAACAAACGCATAATTCTCCACCAATTAAATGTTATATGTTTCCTGAAAATCTTCTTTTCCTCATTTAAAAAAAACACAAATTTATGATAATAATTGAATCAGTAAAAATGATTGAGAGAAATATAGAGGAGTTGAGCGATATGAATGAGCAGTTCATATCTCAAGCAAGAGGAGTTCGTTGCAAATACTCTGCAATACTAAACAGTATTTGTGGTAATTATCAGGAGAAAAATCATTATTTTAGGTCTCTGGGTTTTTATTACTATTTTCGTAAAAAATATGTTGTTGTTTTTTATTTTTATTTTTTTAAAACGAAAATATGGGTGTCAACCCATTTATTAAAATTAAAGAGAGAATTCGTTTAGGTTTAAAAGACCCAAGCCTAAAAATAAAATATGATATGCAACAAAAATAAAAAAGGAAACTAGACTACACTTCTTCAAATCTGAGCTCATATAGACACCGCAGCCCCAAATCTCATATCCATTCAAGCTCTTAATCAGACCTGGGGAAACTGTGGCAGCTTAGGCTGATCATTTTTGCGTCGTTGTGGCGTTCTAACGTTGTTGGGCTTGAGCGAGATCCACCGAGGCATTCAAAACTTTCACGTACACCATGTATTCAACATCAATGAAGAGTTCTTTAGTTCCACCAACTTCTTCGACCATTGCTACTAGAGATAAGACCAATCTAACGAATCGTACACTTAACTCTATCTTTTACTGAAGCTTATATACAACATTACCCTAATTTGTGCAGGCTGGGTTCCCAAGAGCTGATACCACTGCCTCAAACCAATGATGATTCTTACAAACCTCATACAAGGGTTTGTTTCTTAGATTCGTAAACTTTATAGTAGGTTTAAAATGTTTTCTCTTCTGTTATTCGTTGTCCTGTACCTAGTTGTATTAATTATTTTAATCCTGATATATCACCCCCAAACTGACAATTGTTGTTTTTTTATGTTGTAACTACGAATGATTTTTTTGTTTTTGAATATTGAATATTGTCATGCCCGAGCCTACACCCTGGACGTGACCGGTACTCGAGAATCATTGCTGACCCCAAGCGAACCCTTGGCCTGGCTCAACTCTCAGCGGAAGACTTACTCAACAATAAATGAACCTCAAATGTAACTCAACTCATAACAAAACCATTACTAAAAATCAGTTTAACTCAATAAAGTCTGAAATACTCAATAACATAATTGTTCAACTCAAGTCTTTAAACATCACAAAGGAAATGGAAAAGACCCCTCAAATTCTACTGACTATGAAGCCTCTAGTAACTATGATAGACGTCGGGACAAGACCCTTAACATCTTAATAAGACTGAAAATAAAAGTGGAATCCTCCGGAAGCAAGGAGGCTCACCAAAGCAACTCTGAAACTGCAAATGGTATCAACGGAGCGCCTGTTGATGACCCTGGTTACCTGTATCTGCATCATGAAAGATGCAGGCTGATGTGAGGCCAAAAATATACTTTCTTATCATTATTTTCCTCCTATTTATTATTTGTATTTGTCCTTTTTGAGCATGAATTTTATGGATTGTGCTAAATAGTGTATTTTATTTGTAGGAGTAAATTGAGGTAAAGATGAAGAAGTTTGGAGCTAAAATAAATTAAAGATGGAAGGTTGAAGAAGGAAATCAAGCAGACAACTTAATGGATTAACTTTAATATAATAATATTATTTTACATATGCAGTAGAATGTGAATTGGAGGAAAATAAGTATATGCCACGTGGCAGAAGAGGCGCAAATTGTAAGCTTAGGCGGTTACCAACTGGAATCCGTTCGGGCTTTGATTTTAGAGTTTGTTTTGGACTCAATTATTTTATTTAGGGTTTCCTATATCTATAAATAGTTCATAGAAATAATTATTAGAGGGGAGATTAATTAGAGGGCATCAAAGTATAAAGTTGTCAATACTTTTTAGGGTTCTTTTCTTTCTTATTTTCTTAGACATTAGTAGCTAAAGACCCTTGTTCTGTGGCTGTGGCTATGTGTAATTGTTGAACATCGATTGTTTTAAAATAATGTTGGTTATCACTTAAATTAATTTTGTATTCTTGTTTTAATATTTCTTGACTGGCCAACATAGAGATAAATCTCTTGTCTACTCTTAAACTTGGGAGACGCTAAGATAGATAGACCAAAGGATACAGAAAGCTTGATCTTCCATTAAATTGAGTTGATTTGTGTTTAGAAGTGACGCCCGGACGAACACCTAGCTTGGTTACAAAACATGATGAAATATAAATGCTCTCCAATTAGGATTGCCTATCCCCTCTCAACAATGTAGTTAGACAGCTAATTGGAGTAGGCGATTAGAGGTAGGGAGACAATCATCATAAAATCAACCCTGTAAATCAGTAATTTAATAACTGTAGTTAATTCATGCATGAGATGTGATACATGAAACCCTATACATGCTGCAGCCCTGAAATTTTCCAAATCACTGTAAGTAATTTTATTATTTCATTCATGCATTCTTTTCTTTACAAATAAAATTCAAACACTTTTGACACACTTAAATAAATAATTAGACTAGTATAATTTAGTAAAAATAGTTAATCGACAAGTACTTTGGGTTCGATAATTCGATTCTTTTAAGAGTCACTATATTACTTGCGCGACCACGTACACTTGCGTGTGCAATTGGAAGAAACACAGGCCAAATGACGTCAGTACATGAAATGTACGAGCATGCAAGGGGAACTCTAAAATACAGACATAAGCTTGAAATGATCAAAAGGAAGAACACACTCACCTCATCTCAACTCATTTCAACTCAACTCAAGGACACTCAAAGATACTCAAACTCAGAAATACTCAACTCATTATAAAGAAAGCTTTTAAAATAGTAGATAATAACTCAATGTATTTAAAAATACAATAATAACTCTTTTACTCTTATTTGGAAGATTCTAACCGACAACCATCACTATGGGCTATGTGATGATACAACGTCTTACCCGCGCTTCCAGAACTATCTTATACCTTGCCGGAGTATCGAAAATCCTCAACTAAGTGGATCCACTAAGCTATGCTTAAAAGCAATAGGGAATCATCTAAAAAGTACGACCCTTTACCCATGTTGGCATACATGGTTTATGAGGACTTTGATTTGTCTGAACTCGTCCCCATATCGGTGTTCAATACTACTCCCAATAATATAACTCATGCTCATATTTTTAAAAACATTTCCTCATCCTCAAACTTGGAGATTATTACTCAAAAGGTTCTCTTAAAAGAGATAGTTCTCAAAACTCCTCATGAACTCATTTGGAAATCGAAGTTGCCTCTCATTTTACATGTCAAAACATCTACTCTTGGAAATACTTAGTGCACTTATATTCATTTTAAAAACATCAATTCAACTCTCCTCATCCTTATAATCAAGTACTCAAGTCTTAAAACAAGTTTAAAAAGTTTGTAAAAGACTTCTCAAATGGCTCAAATCTCTCAAACTTGACTGTTAATCTTTTCTTGAATTCAAAATAAAAACTCAAGAGTTATGATTCATGATATATAAGATCTCTCGAATATTAATGAAGGTTTAAATAGTTAGGATTGAGAAAGGAATGAAAGCTCGACTCAAAGGAACAAGTGCGGAACGAAAACGAAAAAGAAAAGTGACATGACGCTTTGTGGTGCAGGGGTGGAGCGTTGTGCCAGGCCTCCTCTTACTGGGGCCGGTTTCTGGTGTACTACTGGCGCATCGGGGGCGTGGTGCCCCAGCCCGTTTCCAGAACGTTTTGACAAATGCTTCTTCTCGATATTTTGCCCTAATTCACCTAGAATCGATTGATTTCTTCCAATCTCTCTTAGATTCGTATATCTAACACAAGTAAACAAAAATATACTCAAATATCCTCAAGAACAACCCTCAAACTCAAACCCACGCCTCAAGAACTCATCAAACTCCAATAATAAAGATTGAAGAATGAAACTTTCAGGAAAATTCATCAAGAAATTCAATACACAGATTTCATGGATGAATTTTAATCAAGAAACTAATGATTGACGTGAGGGTGAACGAACCCATCACTATGAAAGCTTACATATCTCGAAAGAATAGAATTCTTGGAGAAAATCCTCAAAGCTCGCAAGAATCTTGAACACTTGAAGCTTTTTCTCCTCTTGAACTTCTCTCTAAAACACTAAACGTGTTTAGGATTGAGAAAAATGATCTCAATCAGTTTAGACCCCTATTTGGGTGAAAAAAATGTTTAAGGCTAATGGGGTAAGGAAAAGACCAAAATACCCCTTCTTAATTCGGATGAATTTTCTTAATTGGACAGGCTGAACTCAAACGGGCATATCTCCCTCATTCAAACTCAGAATTTAGCAAACTTGGTCGCGTTGGAAAGAAGACTCAGAGATCTTTCATTTGACACCTTATGACCCACCTAACTCATCATGTACTAAAAGTTATGGTCGTTTGAATTTGACCCAAAACTCAAAATTGAAGTCCAACTTGCACAAATCTCAAATTAGCTCTTTCAAATATAGTTTTTTTTTCTAAAATTAGCTCTTTCTAAGACTGAGTTGTTACAATATCTCCCCCTAGGGAACATTCATCCTCGAATGAGATTACTGTAAGTAAAACTAAGGGTGGCAACATCTAACACCCTGCTCAAACACCGAACATGTAATTTAGCACAACATAACATATCAATTTAAAGAGTGTTTTACAAAAAGTCATTACCTTGGTTTGGAATTTCTCCGGAAGTAAAGAGATGTGGGTATCTTTTCTTCATATCCTCCTCAGCCTCCCAAGTAGCATCCTGAAAAAACTGATTCCTCCATAAGACCTTGACTGATGCTACCTCCTTGGTTCTCAACTTGCGAACCTAACGATCAAGTATCTCAACGGGTATCTCCTCATAAGATAGGTTGTCCTTAATACCAATATTCTCAGTAGGTATAATAAGTGAAGGATCACCCTTACGCTTCTTCAACATTGAAATGTGGAATACCAGATTGACTGGTGCTAACTCTGATGGTAGCTCTAACTCATAAGCTATATTGTCAATCCTCTTGGATATCCTGTAAGGACCAATATACCGAGGGATAAGCTTCCCCTTCTTCCCAAACCTCATAACACCGTTCATGGGTGAAACCTTCAAATAAACCCAATCGTCCACCTCAAACTCCAAGTCTCTTCTCCTAACATCGGTATAGGATTTTTGATGACTTTGCGTTGTTTTCAACCTTTCTTGAATGATCTTCACTTTCTCCATAGCTTGACGAACCAAGTCTGGTCCTATCAACCCAGCTTCACCAACTTCAAACCATCCAATAGGAGATCTACATCTTCTCCTATAAAGAGCCTCATAAGGAGAAATCTGGATGCTAGAGTGATAATTGTTGATGTAAGAAACCTCAATGAGAGGTATGTGATCATCCTAATCACCCTTGAAATCGATCACACACGCCCTTAACATATCCTCTAAAGTCTGAATTGTGCGCTCTGCTTGACTATCAGTCTAAGGATGGAAAGTAGTACTCAAATTTACCTTCGAACCTAAACCTTTATGGAAAGACTTCCAAAATTGTGCGGTGAATTGCGCCCTTCTATCTCAAATGATGGACACCGGAACTCCATGAAGTCTGACTACCTCTTGAATATATAATCTGGCATAAACTTTTGTTGAATATGCAGTCTTTACCGGCAAGAAATTGACTGATTTAGTCATTCGATCTACAATCACCCAAATTGAATCATGCTGCCTGCGAGAATGCGGAAACCCAGTAATGAAATCCATATTGATCATCTCCCACTTCCATTCTGGAAGATCTATGTTGTGAGCCATACCACCGGGCCTTTGGTGCTCTATCTTGACTTGATGGAAATTTGAGAACTTAGCAACGAACTCTGTAATACACCTCTTCATACTACTCCACCAATAGACTTCCCTCAACTCACGATACATCTTCGTGGAACCAGGATGGATCGAATATCTGCAGCTATGAGCTTCCTCCATGATCCTCTCTTGGAGTTCATCCACCTTTGGTACACACAATCTACCTTGATACCTCAATACCCATCTCCCCCTTATTCAAAAGCCATTAATTTCTACCTATGAATATTTGCCTTCAATTCAAGCAAAACAGGGTCTTGGTCTTGTTTCACTTTCACTTCAGACACTAGTGATGATTCAGCCCCATTCATTACCACCACCCCACCTTCATTGGAATCCATCAATCGAACTCCCAATCGTGCAAGTTTGTGCACATCTTTGGCTAATAGTTTCTTACCTTCCTCCTCATGGGCAGTACTACCCATAGATAACCTGCTCAAAGCATCAGAAACAACATTAGCTTTACCTGGGTGATAGAGGATACTCACGTCATAATCCTTGAGTAACTCCTACCACCTCCTTGGTCTGAGATTAAGCTCTTTCTGACTGAACACATACTGAAGACTCTTGTGATCGGTGAACACATCAACATGAACACCATAGAGATAGTGACGCCATATTTTCAAAGCAAACAATACAACAGCCAACTCTAGATCATGGGTTGGGTAATTCTTCTCGTGAATCTTAAGTTGTTTGGAGGCATAAGCAAAAACTTTGCCATTCTACATCAATACATAACCCAACAAATCCTTGTGTACCTTCCGGTAAGGTCAACATTAGGGCATTAGTCAATCGCATTTTCAATTCCTGAAAGCTTTTCTTACAAGCTTTAGACCATTGAAATAGATGAGAACCCCTCGACAAACCTTCTATAATAACCAGCCAATCCCAAGAAACTCCTAATATCAGTTGGAGATGTGGGTCTGGGCCAGTTCTGCACTGCCTCAATCTTCTAATTATCAATTAGAATCCCTTCACCAAAAACAATATGGCCTAAGAATGCCACTGACTCAAGAAAAAACTCACACTTGGAAAATTTGGCATACAACTCTCTATCTCTGAGAGTTTGGAGAACTACTCTGAGATGACTAGCATGATCCTCCTCATTTCTCGAATAAATCAGAATGTCATCGATAAACACGATAACAAACATATCAAGATAAGGCTTAAACACTCTGTTCATAAGATCCATGAACGCTGTAAGAGAATTTGTCAAGCCAAAAGACATAACGAGAAACTCATAATGACCATAACGGCTCCTGAAAGCTGTCTTTGGAATAAAACTCTCTCTTCAACTGATGATAGCCCTATCGAAGGTCTATCTTAGAAAAGCAAGTGGCACCCTGAAGTTGATAGAAAAGATCATCAATTCTCAGAAGGGGATAGTTATTCTTTATGGTAGCCTTGTTCAATTGGTGGTAGTCAATACACATCCTAAGAGAACCATCTTTCTTCCTCACAAATAAGACCGGAGCACCCCAAGGTGAGACACTTGGTCGAATGAAACCTTTATCAAGAAAGTCTGTCAACTGATCTTTTAACTCTTTTAACTCTTTTAACTCAGCGGAATCCATTCTATATGGCAGAATAGAAATAAGTCGAGTATCAGGAAGGATATATATATCAAAGTCTATTTATCTCTCAGGAGGGACTCCAAGAAGATCATCTGGAAAGACCTCTGGAAAATCACTCACAACTAGACTTGATTGAATAGGTGGTGTCTCAACACTAGAGTCATTAACTCATACTAAGTGATAGATGCACCCTTTGGAAACTAACTTTCTAGCCTTAAGGTACGAAATAAAATGACCCTTAGGCACTGCTGAACTACTCCTCCACTCAATAACTGACTCATTAGGAAAGTGAAACTTAACTACTCAAATTCTACAATCAACTGAGGCATAACATCCATGAAGCCAGTGCATACCTAGAATAACATTAAAGTCCACTATATCTAACTCGACTAAGTTAGCTATGGTGTCCTAGTGATTGACAGAAATGGTACAATCATGATAAACTCTCTCTGCTAGAATAGACTCACCAACAGGTTTGAGAGTGAAGCATATATTATTATTATGAGATATAGGGCTTTGAGAGTAAAGCTTATGATATGAATTTTTGACTATTGATATGATTGTTGTAGAAGGGATAGTTCCCAAATGAATTGCTTAAGTATGAATGTGAAAGGTTTTCTCACATTGAATGATTCTAGGTTGAAAGGATTTCTCACCTAAAATGAATCTAGACTAAAAGACTAAGAAATTGATGAGGCTAGAGGTGATTACCCATGACCTCTAAATGAGAAGGAGATGAGACGATTCCCCATATTCCTTAGAGGAGAATAAGAGGTGACTACCCTTATTCTCTAATGTTGGACATGGAGGCGAGTACCCATGACTCCTTAGAAAATAACATAGAGGTGAGTACCCGTGTCATATTATGATAGACATAGATGTGAATAACCATGACCATTTATGCAAGGCAAGATGAGACTACCCATAATCCTTTATAGGAAGGCAATGAGGTGATTCCCCATGTCTATAAAAGATAAGCTAAATATGTTATGATAGGTAATGAGCTTGGATGATGGCTTAATGTTGCCTTCTATGATGAGTAAGACTAGTGGAGGATTACGCATGTCTTGGCTAAGTATGCTTTAAGGTTACTTTAAGAAGTATTTCTTATATGTTGATATGATCTATTATGTGCATTGATTATGCTTATGACTTATGTTGTCTAACTCTTATGTTTATGTTTATGTTGATGTTTATGCAAGCTATCATATTTAGTACATTATTGTACTAACGCATACTCTTGCCTACATTTCTTATCTAAATATAGGGTTCGGCGTTCCCGACTCTCATCCTCGTGGCTAGGATCTCTAGTAGAGGTAAGGTTGAAGATTGGTGAGTCCTCATAGCATTCGAGGATTTGACCACCATTTCCTTATGTTCTTTTGATTTTAATTTTTGAACATTGTTTTATGGGATGTGTCCCAAGAATCTTTGTGTTAGATGCTTTTGAGACAATTGTATGAGACTTCCGCTTCGTTTTATAAAGACTTTGTTGTTGTTGAAAATGTTTTAAATTTTACCAATTTTCTATTATCTTGACTATGAAAGCTAAGTGGCTTATATGAGGCCAATCGGGATCTTGTACGATATGTTACTTCTAAAGTGTACCCCTGGGTCGTGAAAATTGAACTGATTTGAATATTTCTGAGTTTGAGTATCTTTGAGTACCCTTGAGTATCCCTGAGTTGAGTTGAGTTGAGTTGAGTTGAGTTGAGATGAGGTGATTATGTTCTTCCTTTTTATCAGTTCATGCTTATATCTATGTTTTAGAGTTCCCATTGCATGCTCGTACATTCCATGTACTGATGCCATTTGGCTTGCATCTTTCATGATGCTGATACAGGTAACTAGGGTCATTAACAGGCGCTCCGTTGATACCATTTGCAGTTCCAGAGTTGCTTTGGTGAGCCTCCTTGCTTCCGGAGGATTACACTTTTATATTCAGTCTTATTAAGATGTCGTGAGTCTTGTCCCGACGTCTATCATAGTTATTAAAGGCTTCATAGACAGTAGTAGTTGATGAGACTTTTCCATTTCCTTTGTCATGTTTAAAGACTTGAGTTGAACAGTTATGTTATTGAGTATTTCATACTTTATTGAGTTAAACTGATTTTTAGTAATGGTGTTGTTATTAGTTGAGTTACATCTCAGGTTCATTTATTATTGAGTAAGTTTTCCGCTGAGAGTTAAGCCAAGCCAAGGGTTCGCTTGGGGCCAGCAATGGTTCTCGAGTACCGACCATCTCCAGGGTGTAGTCTAGGGCGTGACAAACTTGGTATCAGAGCCAGGTTCAAGAGTCCTAGGGTGTCTATGAAGCCGTGTCTGTAGAGTCTTAGTTATCGGTGTGAAGCGCACCACATCTATAATTAGGAGGCTACGACATATAGAAACTGTCTCACTTTTTTCATACTCTTTTTGTGCGATAGAGGTCAACTCTATAAAAGTTTCCTTCTAATTCATGCTTGCGCGTATCTTTCAGATCATGCCACCACGAAGAGCTGTCTGAGGTCTCCTTACTAGGAGGAATGTTGATCCCCAGGATCAAGGGATCCCCAATGCACTAGAAGTGAAACCCCAAGGAGAGGTCACTAACGCTGAGTTCCGGGATGCTATCCGGATGTTGAGTCAAGATGTGACCAACCAAGCTAGGCAACAGAGAGGGAATCAACAGGATGTGGCAGATACATCCAGAATCCGTGAGTTCTTAAGGATGAATCCTCCGGACTTCACCGTTTCAAGTATCACCGAGGATTTGGAAAACTTTTTGGAAGAGTTGCAGAAAGTGTTGGAGGTGATGCATGTTGCAGATGCTGAGCATGTGGAACTAGTTGCATACCAACTCAATGGTGTTGCTAGGATTTGGTACAATCAATAGAAGAATAGTAGAGATGAAGAGGCACCAATTGTGAGCTGGGTTGTGTTCGAGAGTGCCTTCATGGGGGGTTTCTTTCCCCGTGAGCTGAGAGAGGCAAAGGTAAGAGAATTCCTCACTCTTAAGCAGGAATCCATGAGTGTGCATGAGTACAGCCTCAAATTAACTCAAGTGTCCTGTTATGCTCCGGAGATGGTTGCTGATATGAGGAGCAGAATGAGTCTGTTCGTGTCTGGGTTGTCTGGCTTGTCAAGCAAAAAGGGTAAGGCAACTTTGTTGATAGGAGACATGGACACAACAAGGCTTATGATCCATGTGCAACAGATTGAGGAAGATAAGCTGAGAGATAAAGAAGAGTTCTGGAACAAGAAGGCTTAGAACTACAAGTAATGAGTCCGGGCAGCAAGAGGGCAATGTGAACCGGTCAACTTTTCAACAAAAGCCAATTGGACCTGCTCCATCATCTACTACTGCACCTGTACCAAAGAATAGAGGTGAGTTCAGGAATCAGAATTCGCAGAACTTCAAAGCTAGACCTTCTAAGTCTTAAGGTAGTGTGGTACAAGGGGCCAATTGGACTCCTGCATGTGCTAAGTGTGGTAGGAACCACCCAGGAGCGTTTCATGATGGATCCACTGGTTGTTTCAACTGTGGTCAGATAGGTCACTTCATGAGAGAGTTCCCTAAGAACAGGCAGGGTAGTGGTAATAGGGGCAATAGAGCCCAATCTTCTTCAGTGGCTCCACCAGACAGAGCTGCACCTGGAGGAGCTACTTCAGGGACAAGCGGAGGAGCAAACCGTATGTATGCTATTACCAGTCGCCAAGAGCAAGAGAATTCACCTGATGTTGCCACTGGTTTGATCAAAGTCTTTACTTTTGATGTATATGCATTGCTTGATCCAGGTGCGAGTCTATCTTTTGTAACACCATATATTGCTATAAATTTTGATATTCTTCCCGAGCAACTTCTTGAGCCCTTCAATGTTTCCACACGCAATCCATATCATAATCATCACATATGCTTCAATCTCAAAGCAATTCTAATGTATCTCATCAAACCTATAAGAATACATCTAAACCCACAAATTCTCCTTTCATGGCATCAAACCCATTTACATCAATTTCAATTTAGAAACATGGGTTAAGCACGGGTAGATGTAAATTCATCCTAAAAATATGTAATACTATCAATTCAAGCATAAACAATCATAATCCACTCAATTGGATCAACATTCATCAAGACCCACAACATTAGAAGAAAACCCTAGCTTAAATTGGGGAATTTCTACTTTTCAATTGGGAAATCTTGGGGGTTCCATGGATGAAAGGATTTCATGGATGAAAAGCCATCATACCTTGATATCAAATCCCACAAATGCTTGAGGAATGGAGACTTGACCTTGATCCTAGCTTGAACTCTTTCTTCTTCTTCAAGTTCTAGAGAGAGAAATATTTGAGAGAAAGAACTTTGGGATTTCTTTTGGGTTTTGGGAATAATGACTTGAATGGGTGAGTTTTGGGGTAAAATCACTTATATAGGGGTCCTAGGCTTGGGTAAAACGACATAATATTAATACACTAACTGGAAAAGACCCAAAAACTCCTGAACTAAATCCTGCCGACTCACCTTGACGATGGGCACCACGGCCCGTCAAGGACTTCACGGCTCGTAGTGGTGCCCGTGGTCCTTGATCAGTGGCTAGGCTTTTCACCACTCAACCCCTCCTAAACCCAACTCTTGACCACGACCCCTCCGACGGCCCGTAGTGGCCTTCACGAGCCGTCAAGTGGCTTGTGGAAGGGTCTCCATTTAGGCAGCCTCATGGGAGCACACTGCCTAGCCTTCACGCCCATCACCACGACCCGTGGTCCCCACCACAAGGTGTCATGGTGGTCGTGGGAGGTGGGCACAGCTTGGGTAGCTACTGTGAGCTACCATGGGTAGCACCACGACTTGTGGTGCCCTTCATGGACTGTATGAGTCCTCTTGAAGGTTGCCCAAGCTCACTTCTTTGTCTCATGACTCGACATTTTACCCCATGCTTAGACTACTAGATTCCGAGGTGTTACATTATCTCCCCCTTGGGAACATTCATCCTCGAAAGGAATTCTAGACACCTCTTGAAAGTAAAAACTCAATACTAGCAGCCCATCATGCAAAGCATTCTCATCTAAATGCAAAAATCAAGGAGAAAACATCGACTCCAAGCTAAACATACTCAATGCACAAAAAAGAAGGTAGGAACTAGACCTAATAACTCAGTATGCATGATATTTCAAGATTTCTCTTCAAGGAGGAACTACCATCTCCAAGCTAAAAGCATGCTCAACACAATCTCATGGAGCCTATATGCAATCTATACTCAAAAGCATATATCCCTGGAGGAAATATCAACTCCAAGCTAAAGTCATGTTCAACAATTCATCTCATGAAGTCTATAGGCACTCAATGCACAACAACATGAGGAAAATTAATCATGTAAACTCATTTTCTTTCAAAACACAAGTTTTTCATGAACATGCATAAAATAAGAGAATCATGAGAATATCTAAAACACATGACACCAAACAAAGAGTAAACCACGAGGAACTCATTACCTCAAGCTAGAGTAAGAGTAGAAGGAAAAAGATGAGGATATCAGGACATCATACCGGCCTCGGCCTCCCAAGTAGCACCCTCAACTAAATGATTCCTCCATAATACTTTCACGGAATGGACTTTCTTGTTTCTCAACTTCTTAACTTGCCGGTCTAAAATCTTAATCGGAACTTCCTCATAAGAAAGATTTTCATCAACTCCCAAACCTTCTAAGGGAACTATAGATGTCAGATCTCCAACACACTTTTTCAACATAGAGACATGGAAAACCGGATGAACCAATGCCAAATCATTAGGCAAATCAGGCTCATATCAACCTTACCAACACGTCTCAAAATTTGATGTGGGCCTACATAACGGGGACTAAGCTTTCCTTTCTTCTCAAATCTCATTACACCCTTCATGGGTGAGATTTTCAAGTAAACCCAATCACGAACATCACACTCTAGATCTCTTCTTCTAACATCGGCATAGGACTTTTGTCGACTTTGGGTTGTTCTCAACCTCTCTCTAATAAGTCGGAACTTTTCCATAGCCTCATGAACTAATTCAGGCCCTATTAAGGCAACTTCACCCACCTCAAACCAACCTATAGGAGACCTACACCTCCTACCATAGAGAGCCTCAAATGAAGCCATACCAATACTCGAATGGTAACTATTATTGTAAGCAAACTCAATCAATGGCTAGTGATCATCCCAATTTCTCTTGAAATCGATGACACATGGTCTCAACATGTCTTTCAAAGTTTGGATAGTTCGCTCCGATTTCCCATCGGTTTGAGGATGAAAAGTTGTGCTAAGCTTAACTTTAGTGCCAATACTCTTTTGGAAAGACTTCCAAAACTGAGAAGTAAACTGAGTATCTCTATCGGATATAATGGACAAGGGCACTCCATGCAACCTTACCATTTCCCTCAAATATAACTTAGCATAGTCTTCCGCTGAATAAGAAACTTTGACGGGAATGAAATGGGCCGATTTCTTTATTTGGTCTACTATAACCCAAATCGAATCATATTGTTGCCGATTCCGAGGCAACCCTACTATTAAGTCCATATTCAAATCTTCCCACTTCCAAGTAGGAATACTAATGTCTTAGGATAAACCTCCCAATTTTTGATGCTCAACTTTCACTTGTTGGCAATTCGGACACTTAGCCACAAATCCCGCAATATGCTTTTTCATCCCATTCCACCAATAGATCTCCCGCAAGTCACGGTACATCTTGGTGGCTCCCGGGTGAATGGAATACTGAGAACTATGGGCTTCTGACAAGATTTGTTCCCTCAAGTCATCGACATTTGGAACACACAAACGATCTTGATATCTGAGTACACCATCTCCCCCTTGGGAGAAAGCCTTAACGGACTTTCTAAGTACCGCTTCTTTCAATTCTACAGAGGTTGGATCCAGACATTGCTTAGCTTTCACATCTATCACAAAAGATGATTCTGAACCATTATGAACCATAACACTACCCTTGGTGGAGTCCATCAACCGAACACCCAATCGGGCCAATCTATGTACATCTCGTACCAATTCTTTATTATCTTCCTCTACATGGGCAACACTACCCATCGATAGTCGGGTAAGAGCATCTACTACTACATTCGCCTTACCGGGGTGATAGAGAACACTCATATCATAATCCTTAAGTAACTCAAGCCACCTTCTTTGGCGTAGATTCAGATCCTTCTGATTAAACACATATTGTAGTCTCTTGTGGTCGGTGAACACATCTACATGAACACCATACAAATAAACCCTCCAAATCTTTAAGGCAAAAACCACCGGCGCTAATTCAAGATCATGGATAGGATAATTCTTCTCATGGATCTTAAGTTGCCTTAAAGCATAAGCAATAACTTTCCCATTTTGCATAAGCACGCATCCTAACCCAATTCGTGAGTCATCACAATAAACAACAAAACCATCCGTTCCTTCAGGTAAAGTCAACACCGGAGCTGAAGTAAGTCTATCTTTCAATTCTTGAAAACTCTATTCACATAATTTGGACTATAAGAACTTGGACTTCTTTTGAGTCAAAGTTGTCAATGGAGAGGCAATGGAAGAAAACCCCTCAACAAATATTCTGTAGTAACCAGCTAAACCCAAGAAACTTCTAATGTTCGAAGGGGATAAATGTCTAGGCCAACTCTTGACCGCATCCTTCTTCTTAGAATCTACCTCAATACCCTTACTTGAAACAATATGGTCAAGAAAAGCTATGGACCTTAGAGAAAACTAACACTTGCTAAACTTTTCAAAGAGTTGTTGGTCCTTAAGAATTTGCAACAGAATCCTCAAATGATTGGTGTGATCACCTTCACTTCTCGAATAAATCACTATATCATCAATGAACACATTTACGAACATATCAAGGTATTGTCTAAACACCCGATTCATCAAATCCATAAATGCCGCCGGAGCATCAGTCAAACCAAACGACATGTCACGCCCCGAGGCTACCCCCTTGACGTAAACACGGGACCTAGGATCACGAGTGACCCCAAGCTAACCCTGAAACTAGCATATCATAAGCATACTAAAACAACTAAATGAAGAAATACTATACGGAAGCTTAAATTAGTAATTAACTAAAAAATGGGGAATACCCAATACTGATCTGAACATAGATTAAATTCTACGAGTTTAGTAATACTGAACAATCACTCAAAGACTAAAGCTGAGTCTAATACTATGTCTGAAAAAGCCTCTACTGACTAGAGTTGTTGGGACATACCCCCAGCTAACTCTAGAAAAACTGAAACTGAAATAAAAGATGGAATCTAGAAAACATGTCTGCTGTCCTCGAAGTATGAGGACTCAACACTGAAGCTGCTGAAATGTGGATCGGGAACTAATCTATGTGTGATCTGGATGCTGAGTACCTGAACCTACATCATGAAAGGATGTAGCGCAGAGTATGCGTCAGTACTTTGAATGTACTGAGCATGCAGGATATAGAATATAGTTTAATAAAATACATAAACTGAACAAAGCATACTGACCAATGATATAATCTGAACTGAATGTAAATGTTGAAATAAACTGAAGACTGAGCTAAATGCAATGACCAAGTACTATCCTGAACATGACATACTGAGACTAAATGCTCAGGTATAACTGAAAACCTGGTCAAATGCACTAAATTCTGACTGTGGGAGCTACTATTAACCGACATAATAGCATGTGAGCTGAACATGGAGTCCGATGTATACACCCCATCCAGAGGACCCAATATACCTTGCCAGGGGTATAAAGGCATGACTGGCGTGATAACTAAATCTGATGCCCATAGAAGGGACTTATAAGCCTACGGGGGCACGTAGTTCTTGGACTATGAGGGTATGCTGAACCCTATTCCAACTCGGTGCTAAGTCTACTCCCAACTGGAAATGTGTATAAACGACATAACTAAAATACTGGATTAGCTCAATATTCTGACATGCTAACTGAGAATGCAACATTTAAGTACTGATAATGAAACATTTGAAATCTGAGGCATGTATATCTATTTATCTGACCTAGCTAGTGAAACTCATGAACTAAACGAATCTATACAACTAGGGTTCTGAGTTTCATTCAAGGAACTAAACAACGAATTCACGAAAACATGATAATCTAATAAAGAATACTATAACAGCTAAATCACAACCAATATCTAATGTTTTAGAAACCCTAGGTCTAAGCAAGATATAGCGAATCAAGAATCTACTGAATTCTAGAGACCTAGTGGATGAAAGTAACCCACTAGTGAAATCCCACATACCTAGTGATGAAATCTATGGAGAAATCCTTCAATTTCAGGGCTGGAACTGAAGAAACTCGTTGCGTGTTCTTGAGAAAGCTAACGCCTCTTTTCTCCTTTTTCCATTCTATGCTTGGTGAATTGTGGTGAATAAAGGATCTGGGTATGTTCTGACTAAATCACTAGGCTTAAACTGAGTAAAACGACGTAGTTTAGAGATCTAACACATAGGGGAAAAGACCAAAACGACCACACTTAAAACCTGACGGAGGCGGATGACAGACATAATGACGGATCATCACTAGGTCCACGGTCTGTCGTGTGGGTCGTGGTGTGCTGGTCAGTGGCTACTATTTCTCGGAGGATGATGGAGGTGGATGACAGATGTAATGAAGAACTCTCAAATGAGTCGCATGTTCTTCCTCACTCCAAGAATAAATGAGGATAGCATCAATAAAGACGATGACGAACAAGTCCAAATACTGTTTGAACACCCTATTCATTAAGTCCATGAAAGTTGCAGGAGCATTGGTTAGTCCAAAAGACATAACTACGAATTCATAATGACCATACCGAGTTTTGAAAGCTGTCTTTAGAATGTCACTATATCTGACTCTAAGATGATGATAGCCGGATCTGAGGTCTACCTTAGAAAAATAACTAACACCCTGAAGTTGGTCGAACAAGTCATCAATCATGGGGATGGAATACTCATTCTTGATTGTGACTTTGTTCAACTGCCGATAGTTAATACACATTCTGAGGGAACCATCTTTCTTTTTCACGAATAATACTGGAGCACCCCATGGAGAGATATTAGGTCTGATGTAGCCCTTGTTTAGAAGGTCTTTCAATGCTCTTCTAATTCCTTAAGCTCGGCTGGAGCCATTTTGTAAGGAGGAATCGAAATGGGCTGGGTATCTAGAAGGAGATCTATTTCGAAGTCGATTTCACTTTCGAGAGGAACTCCGGGAAGATCTTCTGGAAACTCATTTACTACTGGGACTGACTCAAGAGTTGGGGTTTCGGAGTTTGAATCCTTAACCCGAACAAGATGATAGATATACCCTTTGGAAATCATCTTTCTGGCCTTAAGATAAGAAATAAATCGACCCGTAGGAACTGAGCTACTACCCTTCCATTTTAAGACTGGCTTATTTGGAAATTGAAACCGAACGATTCTAGTTCTACAATCGACTGAGGCATAACAGGAATGTAACCAATCCATGCGTAGAATGATATTTAAATCTATCATTTTTAACTCTACAAGATATGCTGAGATGACTTTCTGAGATACTGTGATAGGGCAATTTCTGTATACCCGTCTAGCTATAACAGGGTCACCAACTGGAGTAGAGACTGAGAAGGGTTCTGAAAGAATTTCTGGACTGAAACCGAAGTTGACTACTATATATGGAGTTACAAAAGACAATATAGCCCCTGGATCTAACAAGGCATAAAAATCTAAATGAAAGACTCGTAACGTACCAGTGACCACATCAGGAGAATCTTCCTAATCCTAGCGAGCCTGGAGAGCATACAACCTGTTCTGGCGCTGACTGCCACTTGTACCAAATGAAGCACCCTGCTGAGTTGGGCGACCTGCTGGGGCTGTAGACTAAGACCTATTGTTGTTAACTCCTTGCCCTTGCCTGTCAGAAGGGCAATCCTTCAACCTATAGCCAAACTGACCACACCCAAAGCACCCTTCCTTGCCTGCAAGACACTCGCCCGGATGGTTCTTACCACACTTTGGACAAGTTGGGAAAGTCCTGTTACCTAAAGCACTCCCCTGAGACTTAGAAACTGATGCCCTTCCTTTCTAATCCTGTCGAAACCTGGGGATGAAGCACTAGCTGATGAAGGTGTTGGGGCTATAGACCTCTGCTGAAACTGTGAGCGATTTTACCACCCGATTTCTACTGAGAGTACTCATAGTTACCTGTTCTAGCCTTCTTATTGTCCTTATCCATTTCCCTAAGCTTGTCTCCCTCAACCTACTGAGCATGAGTCATGACCATAGAGATATTCATCTCCTATAACAACATAGCATTCCTGCAGTCTGTCTTTACTAAGTCGGATACCCCAAACAGAAACTTACACATTTGTGCCCTCGAATCAGCAACGATATGTGGGGCATACCTGGAGAGTTGAGTTAACTTCAACCCGTACTCTTGGACTGACATTGTACCTTGCCTCAAATTCATAAACTCCTGAGCTTTAGCCTCTCTTAACTCCCTCGGAAGAACCTATCCAAAAAAGTTCTAGTAAAAAATTCCCAAGTCATAGGAGCTGCATCCGTACCCCTATTTTCTTTCCGCTAAGTGAACCAAATGTGAGCTACATCCTTAAGCTGGTAGGATGCCAACTCTACCCTATCATTCCCAGTTACTTGCATCACTCCAAAGATCTCCTTAACCTCATCAATGAATTTATGTGGGTCCTCACCAACCTGCGACCCTAGAAACTCTGGCGGATTCTTTCGAATAAAATCTCGAACCCTGGCTGCAGCTGATCCAATATTAGCATTTGTCGGAGATGGAGCATGCTGATTGTTCTGATTGGCCACACTCTGAGCCAAAAGTTGGATCGCATTCCGAAACTCTCCATTCGAAACCTCATGGTCTGGGACTGGAGGAACTGCATTAGCATTGCGTGCATTAGCATTCCTTGCGTAATCTTTACAAGGAGGCATGATCTGAAACACATAACGATGAATTAGAAATGAGATCATACCACGCATGATAAGAATAGCAAGAAAGTGAAGTTTTTCCTAAATCACTCGTAGCCTCCCTTTCATTAGATGTGGTGCACTTCACACCCATGAAAGAGACTCTACTTAGTGCGGCTTTCTGACATCCTAGGAATCTTAAACCTAATGCTCTGATACCAAGTTTGTCACGCCCCGAGGCTACCCCCTTGATGTAAACACGGGACTTAGGATCACGAGTGACCCCAAGCTAACCCTGAAGCTAGCATATCATAAGCATACTAAAAAACCTGAATGAAGAGATACTATGCGGAAGCTTTAAACAGTAATTAACTGAAAAATGGGGAATACCCAATATTGATCTGAACATAGATAAAATGCTACGAGTTTAGTGATACTGAACAATCACTCAAAGACTAAAGCTGAGTCTTATACTATGTCTGAAAAAGCCTCTACTGACTAGAGTTGCTGGGACATACCCCCAGCTAACTCTAGCAACACTGAAACTGAAATAAAAGACTTAAACTAGAAAACATGTCTATTATCCTCGAAGTATGAGGACTCACCACTGAAGCTGCTGAAATGCGGATCGGGAACCGATCTATGCGTGATCTGGATACTGAGTACCTGAACCTACATCATGAAAGGATGTAGCGCAGAGTATGTGGAAGGACTTTGAATGTACTGAGCATGCAGGATATAGAATATAGTTGAACAAAATACATAAATTGAACAAAGCATACTGAGCAATGATATAATTTGTACTGAATGTAAATGCTGAAATAAACTGAAGACTGAGCTAAGTGCAACGACCAAGTACTATCCTGAACATGACATACTGAGACTGACTGCTGAGGTATAACTGAAAATCTAGTCAAATGCACTAAATTCTGACTGTGGGAGCTACTATTAACCGACATAAAACCAAGTGAGCTGAACGTGGACTCCGATGTATACGACCCATCGAGAGGACCCAATATACCTTGCCAGGGGTATAAAGGCATGACTGACGTGCTCACTAAATCTGATGCCCATAGAGGGGACTGATAAACCTATGGGGGCACGTAGTTCTGGGACTATAAGGGTATGCTGAACCCCAGTCCAGCTCGGTGCTAAGTCTACTCCCAAATGGAAATGTGTATAAACGACATAACTAAAATACTGGATTAGCTCAATATTCTGACATGCTAACTGAGAATGCAACATTTAAGTACTGATAATGAAACATTCGAAATCTGAGGCATGTATATTTGTTTATCTGACCTAGCTAGTGTAACTCATGAACTAAACGAATCTACACAACTAGGGTTCTGAGTTTCATGCAAGGAACTAAACAATGAATTCACGAAAACATGATAATCTGATAAAGAATACTATAACAGCTAAATCACAACTAATATCTAAGGTTTTAGAAACTCTAGGTCGAAGCAAGATATAGCTAATCAATAATCTGACTGAATTCTAGGGACCTAGTGGATGAAAGGAACCCACTAGTGAAATACCACATACCTGGTGGTGAAATATATGGAAAAATCCTTCGATTTTGGGGATGGAACTGAAGAAACTCAGTGTGTGTTCTTGAGAAATCTAACGCCTCTTTTCTCCTTTTTTCCGTTCTACGCTTGGTGAGTTTTGGTGAATAAAAGACCTGGGTATGTTCTGACTAAATCACTAGGCTTAAACTGAATAAAACGTCGTAGTTTAGAGGTCTAACTCATAGAGGAAAAGACCAAAATGACGCCACTTAAAACCCGACGAAGGCGGACGGCGGACGACGGACGTAACGACGGACCGTCACTAGGACCACGGTCCATTGTGTGAGTCGTGTTCTGCTGGTCAGTGGATACTCTTTCTGGGAGGAGGCCAACCACGGGCCCTACCACGGCCCGTGTGAAGGACCACGGACCTTGAAGGTCACCGTGGTTCTTCACTTGGGCTGTGGCCAGTGGGCTCAGGTTCACGGACCCTCCCATGGCCCGTCATCAAGACCACGACTCGTAGAGGGCTCCGTGGTCTGATGCCTGAGCTTGGGAGGTTCTGTCTCACCTCCTCGAGCCTCCCTACGGCTCGTGTGGTGGTCCACGGCCCAAGAAGGGCTCCGTGGTCCACCACTTATGGGCTGGGTGTGAACCACGGGCAGGTTGATGGACCTTGGTTCCTTTCACGGTCAGTGAACCCTGCCGTGGTTCACAAATTTCTGTTGTTTTCTTACTGCAACATCCAAGTCAGATTTCTGAGGTGTTACACGACATCACCAAAAACTCATAATGACCATACCGTGTTCTAAAAGTCATTTTTGGAATATCATCATCTTTCACCCTCAATTAATGATAACCCGACCTAAGGTCAATCTTGGAGAAGTAACTCGCTCCTTGGAGTTGGTCAAAGAAATCATCTATTCTCGGAAGAGGATACTTATTCTTAATGGTCACTTTATTCAATTGTCGGTAGTCAATACACATTCGGAGTGAACCATCTTTCTTGTTAACAAACAAAACTTGAGCACCCCATGGAGAGATACTCGGTCGAATGAAACCCTTATCCTACAAATCTTTCAATTGTTCCTTTAATTCTTTAAGTTCTACCGGAGCCATTCTATAACGAGGAATAGAAAAAAGTTGCGTATCTGGAAAAAAGTCAATACCAAAATATGTTTCCCTTTCTGGAGAAATATCAGGAAATCATCTGGGAACACTTTCGGATAGTCATTAACAGCAGGGACTGACTCAAGAGAAGGGGTTTCGGAATCCATGTCCCTCACCCTCACTAGATGGTACATGCAACCCTTAGAAATCATCCTCCTAGCTTTAAGGCAAGAGATTAACTGACTCTTAGGCATAGAATTTCCCCCCTTCCACTGTAGGATAGGTTCATTCAGAAACTGAAACTTGACTACACGGGTTCTACAATCAATAGAAGCATAACAAGAGTGCAGCCAATCCATACCAAGGATAACATCAAAATCTAGCAGATCAAGCTCTACCAGATGAACAAGAGTAACTCTATGGGATAAGGAAACAGGACACTTTCTATAGACCCTCTTAGCCACAATAGAATCACAAACAGGAGTAGAGATAGAAAAATGATCTAACAACACATCAGGGAGCACATCAAATCTCATAGTCACATATGGCGGCTTAAAAGACAAGGTAGCACCGGGATCAAGTAAAGCATAAACATCAAGTTGAAAGACTTTCAACATACCGGTAACCACATCGGGAGAACCCTCTTGTTCACCACGAGTCTGAAGTGCATAGAACCTATTTTGCTTGGGAGAATTAGTACCCGAACCACTTGTACCAGATGAAGGATAGGGTTGAGCCCTACAACGACTATCTCCCTCATTCTTAGCAACTGAAGGACAATTCCTTATCTTGTGATCCGTCTTACCAGAACCAAAACAAGCATTGGAACCCGCTAGATATTTACCTTCATGGTTTCTTCCACACTTAGCACAATTAGGCAAAGCAGGCCCATTACCACCTCCTTGAGGTTTAGGGTTAGACACTCACTCTTTGTTGAACTTAGCAGAATTAGAGGAACCTTACCCAGAAAACCTTTGTCGATATCTAGGATGACCATGTCCATCAGACCTAGCATAAGACAAATTACCATCACCAGTTCTAGACCTCTTGTTCTCCCTAGATCTTTCCTTAAGTTTCTCCTCTTCAATCTGTTGGGCATGAGTCATAAGACGAGCAATATCCATGTCATGGACAAACATATCCGTATGAAACTCTTTCACTACCAATTCGGACACACCCGAAATGAACTTGTTCATCCTTTCCCTAGAGTCGGCAACTATAGAAGGAGCATATTTCGACAATTGAGTAAGCCTCAAAGCATATTCTTTCACACTCATATTTCCTTGTCGAAGATTAATGAACTCAAGCAATTTTGCCTCCCTCATCTGAAGAGGAAAGAACCTATCAAGAAAAGCGGACTTTAAACTTTCCTATTCCATTGGTTGATCTAAATTTGAGCAACCCCCTTAAGTGGATAAGCAGCCAATTCCGCCTTTTCCATTGGAGTCACTCCCATGATAGCCAAGATCTTGTAAACCTCATCAATGAATTCTTGAGGATCTTCCTCAACCTTAGAACCATAGAATTTCGGAGGATTCATCCTAGTGAAGTCCCTCACTCTAGATGCCGCCGTACCTACATTTGGGTTCACGGGGTTCACAACCTTCCTATTAGCTTGGGATGTCACGGCTTGATCCAACACTTGAAAAGCAGTCCTAAACTCTGCATTAGTCACTTGTTCACCCAAAGGGTCAACCGGAGCTTGAGGAGCTTGAGGAGGAGCTCCTTGATCAATCTCTTCTCCCTCAGTCCTTCTAGTAAAAGCTCTTCGATTAGTCATATCTTGTAGACCATCGGGTAAGGATTAGGAGAGAGACCTTATAGAGTTAAACTCCATCGGACGACTTACAGAAATGAAGAAGTGAAATTTCCTAAACATCTTGTAGCCTCTCATACATAAATGTGGCGTGCTTCACACTCATAAACAAGACTTTACTAGACATGGTTTTGAGACATCCTAGAACCTTTCTAAACCTTGTGCTCTGATACCAAGTTTGTCATGACCCAGGTGTACACCCTAGAAGTAACATGGCATACAAGACCCGGAGAGGCCTCATATAAGCCACTTAGCTTTCATAGTCAAGATAATAGAAAATTGGTTAACTTTAAAATATTTTCAAGAACAACAAAGAATTTATAAAATGAAGCGGAAGTCTCATACAATTGTCTCAAAACCATCTAATACAAAGATTATTGGGATACAACCCATACAACAATGTTCAAAACTTAAAATCAAAAGAACATAAGTAAATGGTTGTCTAATTCTCGAATGCTATGAGGACTCACCAATCTTCAACTTTGCCTCTACTAGATCTCCTAGCCACGGGGATGAGAGTCGTTAACGTCGGACCCTACATTTGGATAAGAAATGTAGGCAAGAGTATGCCTTACGATAGAATGTACTCAATATTATAGCTTGCATAAACATCAACATAAACATAAGAGTTAGACAACATAAGTCAAAGCATAATCAATGCACATAATAGATCATATCAACATATAAGAAATACTTCTTAAAGTAACCTCATAGAATACTTAGCCAAGACATGGGTAATCGTCCACTAGTCTTACTCATCATAGAAGGCAACATTAAGCCATCATTCAATCTCATCACCTATCATAACATATTTAGCTTATCTTTTATAGACATGGGGAATCATTACCTTGACTTCCTATAAAGGCTCATGGGTAGTCGTCTCTTGCCTTGCATAAATGGTCATGTGTACTCACCTCTATGTCCATCATAATATGACACGGGTATTCGCCTCCATATCTTTCATCATAAGATATGGGTACTTGCCTCCACATCTTTCAATAAGGAATCATGAGTACTCGCCTCCATGTCCAACATTAGGGAATAAGGGTAGTCACCTCTTACTCTCCTTTAAGATATATGGGGAATCGCCTCATCTCCTTTTCATTTAGAGGTCATGGGAAATCACCACTAGCCTCATCAATTTCTTAGTCTTTTAGTCTAGATTCATTTTAGGTGAGCAATACTTTCAACCTAGAATCATTCAATATGAGAAAACCTTTCACATTCATACTTAAGCAATTCATGTGGGAACTATCCCTTCCAAAACAATCATATCAATAATCAACAATTCATATCATAAGTTTTACTCTCAAAGCCCTATATCTCATAATCATCATATATGCTTCACTCTCAAAGCAACCCATATCATAATCATCACATATGCTTCAATCTCAGAGCAATTCTAATGTATCTCATCAACCCTATAAGAATACATCTAAACCCACAAATTCTCCTTTCTGGCATCAAACCCACTTACATCAATTTTAACTTAGAAACATGGGTTAAGCATAGGTACATGTAATTTCATCCTAAAAATATGTAATCCTATCAATTTAAGCATAAACAATCATATTCCACTCAATTGGATCAACATTCATCAAGACGC